>RJWH01002378.1:201403-239398 GCA_004363575.1 Solenodon paradoxus | reverse complement strand
CAGAAGAGAAGGTGGGTAAGTGAGAAAGGAGATCTGAGGTCAAGGAGGATACTCATGAGTATCATGTCCTGAAGAAGCACCACCCACCCTGCTTCTTGCCAGGATGGCTGCATCCTGCTAACAGGTACCTGTGGCCAGTTCGCAGTTTGAAGCAAACTGATCCTGTGGCCATTTATTATGTTTATTATTAACTATGAAAGTAAATGGCACATGGTGTCACTTGTACCTACAACGGCTCCCCAGGCACAAGAGTGCTGCTGGTAAACAGTTTCATCATCGTCTGATTGTCCCGGGTCTGCTTCCTGTTTGTCATTCAGTAGGGAGCACAACTGAGGCCACCAGTAAGTCTCCTGCTCAGATTCTGATCCGTCAGGTGTTGACATCAACTCTCTTCTGCTAGGTGGTGAATACCCGATGGATGGAGACCCAGGCCCCCACTGCCCTGTTGCCCAGCCCTGGGCCAGTGGAGAGCAAGCTGGGGCCTGAGTGGCTTCCTTCTCCTACCTCTGGTCTCTGGCAATGTCACACTGGATCTGGCCTAATTAACCACTCATGAGAAGTCAGGAAAATTACCAAATACGTTTCTTGTGCAAGAGTGCTCTATTTGAAAACTCTTCACCTGCAATTGCCATGGAAACCACAAGATTCAGGCGTGAACACAATTTGAGACTTTTTGACTTGGCTGGTTGTGTGCGATTAACTTTTGTTCTATCCTCTTCCTGATGCACCAGACAGCCTGCTGTGGTGCTTGAGCAATAAATACGAGGCCTGCAGTCTCTATTTAGAAAGCCGGGGCCTGGCGGGCAGCCAGAAGAGGACCGGGAAGGCAACTCCACAGCAGGTTTCTGAGCTCAGGTCTCTGAAAAGTGCCTTCTCCTGGACTGAGCACCCTCAGCCATATGGTGGTTGAGGTGGTTGAGGGTGGGCAGTGAAGGGTTCAGGAATTACTCAGAGACCCTCCTAGCATATAAATGCTGTGATTCTCTAATTGTATCTCTTTCCGATTATGAGCATGAGTAATATTATATCTGAGCACTTTGAAATATAAACCCCACCTCGTAAAGCCAAGTACCCATTCCAGTCGGGTTAGTTTGCTATTCTAAGCAGGGAGAATATTAAAGATGTTTTTAGAAAAGCACGCATTAGGGCAACTCACAGAAGGCAGCAGCATTTGACCTATGACCAAGGGTAATGATAATTAACAGCCACAGCGATGACAACGAAAACATTCAAGATTACTACCCCTAGCTGGAGCTGGGCTCACCAGGGCCTCTAAGAAACCACTCTGGGAGGGAAATGTTATTCTCCATTCTCCCAGGGAAGTGGAGCTGGGGACACACAGCCTGGACCACGGCCTCCATCCACAAACACAAAAACACACTCCAGTGGTGTCTTTTTCTCTTTGCATTTGACACAGAATCACACTTTAATTTCACTGACATTTCCTGCAACTATTGCCCCACCCCACATTTTTAGATAACCACTACCAAGTGTAGCCATTATTTTCCAATCAGAAAAATTAAGAATTTTGAAAGTGTAATTTTCCAATGTCCTTTCCATCAACACTCACAGGAAAAAAAATAAATAAGAGGTCTTGCTCAAAAACATCTTTACATAATGCCCAGTGTGTCTGGGCACTGTGGCACTGTAACAAAATATCAAAGGTATCAAAGAAGCCATGAGCAAAATAAAACAACCCACATAAGTGTGGGCACCCACACATGCACCCTTCTGTGTACAGCTCATAAGTTTTCTTCTTTTTATAATCAACAATCTTGTAAAAATATTTTATTATGCTACTTTAGTTTATAATTTTGTGATTATGCAAAATACCCAGAAGCAATCCTATCAGCAGTGCATTCTGTGAGCTGAATGCTACCGAACAGAAGAGCCAAAAACAAAAGCGAGTGATGGAGCTATCCACGTGTGTAACTGAAGAAAACTGTAGGCTGGGTTTTAGTTTGAGAGGTAATCACAGATGAACTAGTTCCCTTTTCTGTTCTACATTTTTTACTTTTTCATTTTTTAATTTAGCTGCATGTCCAATGCTTCACCCTGTCCAATGAGCTGTCAGTAAAATGAATCCAACCTCCCCCATGGTGACCCCGGGTGTGGCCTCCCACAGAGTGCTGAGCCACTCCACCCTCCACCTCTCATCCTCCTCTGTCAGGCCCTTTTTTCTGGGGCACGATGTCATGATGAGGGCAGGCCTCCCCTGAGATCTGCACGGACACCAGCAAGCAGTGTTGCAGAGCTCAGTGAGGTGTGTGCAGGAGGGCGGCGGCCCCAGACCATGGTCACTCACCGTGCGGAGGACAGCGCAGAGCCCAGGCTTCCCCACAAGCTCTCGTCGCCGGCCCCCACCTCCCGCATGTCCCCTGGGGACCTCAGCCACACAGCTCTACGGACCCATTTACCCATGATTAGGTCACATGGAGTGCTTTACTCATTAAAATCTACTTTGCTGTGTTTGCTCTCCCTTTATGAACCATCATCTCACAAAAACGCGTCAGGCCAAGCCCCCCTGTCAGATTCAGGTCCAGCCAACACATTGGGGGTCTGAAATAGCTCCGCTCTGCTGTTTTCTCTCAGCTCCATTATATTTTCATGGTTGGAGGGCACTGTCCTCTGAAGACACTAGCACTCAGCGGTCGTCATTTGTACTGAGAGCCCCCTGGGGGCTGGGCCTGGGCCTGACTGGCGATCTCAGCCCCATCAGACTGCACAGCAAATGAGCCAGGACTGACAGTCTGTCACAGGGAGCCACACAACTCCCTGCGTCACTGAGCATGGCCAGAGGGGCGCCCGGGAGGGACACTCGGGTGGAGTTCTGGGAGTGGCACCTGGAGCAGGCCCATGCCTCCACCGTACCCCTTAGGGGCAGGAGCGAAGCAGGGGCCACTGCTCCTGGTTGAGCCCTGACATGGAACCGTCGCTGCAGACGTGATTGGTTTTTGCAGTGGTCGCAGACTGCAGGTCAGAGTCCAGCTGTCCTCATGGGGGCCCTGTTCTTCACATGCCCTGCGTTCACCTTCGGGATGAAAGTCCTACCACTGCACTAAGTTTATAAGGGAGAAGCTGGCCTAAGCGACCCAGTGACATGTGGCCACTCGCGCAGTTCAGGGTAGAGCAGAGACCAGGTGGCTGCCCAGACCCCACAGACCCTGAACGTCCAGTCCAGAACCACAGGGACTGCGGGCCTTACGTGAATGGACAGCAGAAACAGTGTGGAGGGCGCAGACCCAGCCACGTGTGAGAGCCCTCGGGGTGGGGGCCTTCTCACTCCTCTCTGCACAGCTGCTCTGGGCCAGGTCACCTCCAACCTGAGATGAGGCTCCTAGACAGGAAACAAGTAGCAGGTGATGTGTGCTCCTCGCAATCAGGCACACGCGTATTCACACACGCCATACACACACATTCATGCACATTCACTCACTCATACACGTAGCCATATACGTGCACTCACACACACAACTCACACCCCTCACGTGCTCACTCTTCCACACACTCAAACACACCATGCCACACACACTCACAGTCTCACAAACTCACATTCGCTCCACTCAGTCATCCTCACACACTCACATCCTCTCGCTCACACACATACACATTTGCAGTCTCACAAACTGACACATTCACTCAGTTACATTCATACACATGCGCGTGCACCCCCCCCCCCCCCCCCCCATAACATACACACTGACACTCACCGCTGGTGCAGGAGAGGCCACCGGTTCCATCTCCATCATCGGTGGTAAATATCAGGTCTCTGCCACCCACCCACAGCTTCCCCAATCTGCCTCCAAATGCCCTCTCTTTTTATTATTATTCTTCCCATTTATTTTACAGAGCGCTGTGGATTTCTCTCTTCCTGTCGTTTCCTGATAAGCGTTCTGCTAAATGAAATACAATGAGGCTATTGGTGCAAATTACTGAGTAGATAATGTTGTCTGACTCTGGGGTCAGTGGTGGTGCTTGCAATGGGAAGGTAGTTAAATTTAAACAAAAGGTTGTTCAAATAGAGAGCCGCTAAGTTATTGGCCGGTCACAGAGGGCGAAATTATAAATATGCTAATAGGCCTCACTATCATAATACGACTTTGTTGTTAATAAAATATTGAGAAATTATAATTACATCTAAATATAGTAGCTACAGAATTGGTCAAATTCTGATCTGATATTTGCCCAGATTTTAGACTTCTATTCTGACAGTCATCGTTTAGAAACAGAACAGGCCCTCTCACAGACCTGATAACGCTGTCATCACTTTTAGAATCAGAATGTCTCCTTTTATTTAGAATATTTTAAGAACAAACGCTTGAGTTTAACTCATGATGAGAATCATTCTGGGGTCTGCATGAGTTTTTCTAATTTTCTCCCATTTGGGGTGACTGGGAAGGCTCTGATTGCAAAGAGGGAAGACCCCATCTAGAAGTTCATTCATGGAAACCACAATGGTATTTACAATTTGCATTGGTCAAATATGGTTAGCATTCTTCAATATCTCTTTGTGGTTTCCACATTTGCAGACTCATTCATTTACTCACTGCTTTTTCATTTTAGAGCTAGGAGCACAATTTCTGGCATCCGGGCTTCGGGACCCAGCGTGATGTCCAGGGGTGACGTTGGACAGACATCACTGCTCCTTGTCACTAGACGGCATCTTTGTTCAGAAAAGCACCATAGGATCTTGGGTGAGTCCAGGGCATATGGTGTCTGAAAGAGGTTTCTAAGAGGTTATTTAACAAACCGTCCACATTTTCCAACTAACCAGAGACCTAATCATGTGATCAAGGGCAGCAGCAACCCTGCGGAGAGAATTCTGGAGTACATACCTGATTCTTCAATATCAGTTCATTTCCTTTGGAAGAGGTGTGAAGTGACTTTGAACGTCTGGTCAGCACAAACTGGTGGCAACCTTGTCTGAACATCAACAGGGAGGTCTGGAGACTGGTGCAGAGAGCAGAGAAAGCAGCAAAGATGGACAGGCTATGGCTCCCCTACCCTCCACCCACAGCTGTCACCAGAGAAATGCATTCTCCATCTTCCAGATGATTGCAAGCTCTTCCTCTGCTGGTATCCAGACCCAACCCCTGTAGCTGAGAGCTGGCAGACACAATTCCAGGTGCGTCTCCACGCCCATGGATCTGGATGCAGTGCTGCCGTATGTTCCTGCAACCTGCAGACTCGCACACAGGAATCGGGCCCATCTGTGAGCAAGGCACCACGGGTGAAGTCTCCTGCCTCCCTGCCCTCTTTGCTAGTGTGGGGACAACAGAAGTTCCTGTGCAAACTTGTGCATAAGATAAAAGAGACAGTGGTCAAGGCCACAGTTCTCTCATCCTGTCAACCGCTGATGTCCCATGCAGATCTCCTCTGAGCCCCAGCAAACTCCTCAGTCCATTCACACGTCTTCACTTCCTTCCAGGAAACCTTCTAGGTGAAAACCGATTCCCTTAGTCAAGATAGTCATACACTATCAGCTAGCACTGGCCCATTTTGAATGTTTCAACATGAATGCCGTCCAGTCTCTGGACCACATGGAATGGAATGTCCTTCTCCCTCAGATCAGGGATTCCAAGATGGGAAGACAGCTTGGCGACTCCCCTTGTGTCTCCAGGTCCAGGCCAGACACACACTCCCACCTCTCCCAGGGGACTGACAACAGGATGGATGGGATAGAGATTGGTGTCCATTGATGCCTTGGTTAAGTCCATGGCAAATTATCATGTTCCTTCCTCAGAGAAGCCCATGATAGTCACTTGTCTCCTTCCCTCCAGCCTTGGGACACACTACTCAGAGGAAGATTAGTGTCAATGAAAACCCCAATTTGCATGCCAGTCCAGTGTGGGTTGTTAGTGTCTAGAGTTTAGAAGAGGATGCTTCCAGAATGGCTGCCTCAGGAGCCCTGCTCTGTCTGGGGCTCGGTTCAGGTTACAGCTGTCAGAATAGGGGGTGAGGGATATAAAGAAACACCTGCAGACTGAGTATACATGAGGGGCCCCCAAGTAGATGGGCGATCATTCATCTCAGGGACAGAATCAGAGTCAGTCACACTAACTAGACGAGCCATGCCAGGCTGCTTCGGGAGCTGGCTCCGTCAGTGTCCTGCAGTAAGAGGGAAAGTATCCACGCTGAACTACTCCTGGCTAAAGCAAAGTATCATTCACAGAAACAGCCGTTGTTAAAAGCAGAATTTTTCTTGCAAAGCCATTTGTCTCTTTCATGTCTCCAATATGGATTTTTCAGTAGCTTAGATGTGCCTGTCAGGGAGGAGGGAGTATAAAATAAGCTGATCCTAGCTGTGTTCTCTGTCCCGGATCAGACACTAAAACTGAATTATGCGTCCACATATTCCCAGATGGCCTATAATCACTTTCAAGCCTTTTATTTATGGCATGCATCTAGGAAAGGAGTACAAAATACATAAAATTCTTAAAAGCAGTAAATAGACTAAAATTATTAGATTTGCATCATTATTATTACTATAAATTTTTATGTTTCTATTTTAAAATTCCATAGAAGTCTAAGGGGATTTTCTAGTTAATGACTGTCCCTGCCTAATAAAGTAGCAGGAACGAAACCATAATTCCAGGATGGATGGGAGTCCTCCTAGACACCCTGCTACAGGAGGTTTGGGGCCATGCTGCCCTGGGCACATGGGCACTGGGCCACCCTCCCATACACAGTAACAGCCCCTCTCATGTGGGACAGCCCCTCTCATATGGCACAGCCCCTCTCATTCAGGTTCAGCCCCTCTCATTCAGGTACAGCCCTCTCAGAACTGAGATCTGAAAATTGCTCTGGGGTCACTGTACATGTTTCTTTCACTTTTCTGATATCTTCACACATTTGATGCTGTGTTTGGTGCACTTTTTCGATGGCTGAACAGGTCCCAGGTAGGAGGAAGTTGAGGCATGAATTCAAGCCTTCACTCCTGTTCCTGGATGCGAGTGCAGGCCTCTGGTCATGTTGGATCTGGAGACGCTCATGCCCAACCCCTGAGCGTCAGTGCAAAATGATCTCCTCCTGCAGCCAAGGCCCTGCCACAGCTCTCTCCCAGCTCACTGCCCTGGTGTCAGGCATCAGGGGTAGGATGAGTGAGCGCCAAGCAGCCACAGCTGGATGAGATGGCCTCAGTTCTCCAGAACTGGTCACAGGACTGGACAAACACCACCTTTCTAGACCTTTCAAGTCAGCGAATGTATCACATGGATCAATATGAGTTTGACATGGACACACCAGAGTAAAACCCGGAGTTTTGATAAAAACCACGTCTAATTCTCTCCAGCTCCTTTCCTTGTCAGTCAGTGAGCTGCAGAGTTCTAGAGTCCATTAGGATGAGATACGGGAGGTGAGACACCCCTGTAGACAGCAGGGCCTCTCCATCCTCATCCTGCTGATTCCCTCAGCCCTGACTCCGTTCACCCCGACTCCACCTGCCCACCCAGGCCCTTGGGGTGATGAGCAGTTGCCTCCTGGGCCAGTGCATTCGCCCAGCCCTGGTGCCCAGCATCCTCCTCTCACCGCAGCCTCCCAGGTGAGAAAGGACCTCACCCAGCAGCACGCTCACCACCCACGTTCCCCTTCATCTTGGTTCCTTTCTGTCACAGCCTGAGGCATGCAAGTGGCTCCAGCAGTATCTGCTTACTCTCCACCTCCTACCTCTTCCTGTGGGGCAGTATCCCTCCACATCACTGCTCTCTGTGATGCTGGCCCACTCTGTTTCGGGACCCAGATTCAGGCAGGCCCATAGGAAAAGCACACTAAACACAGGTCACAGCAGTGCCACTCACATTCAGAGACTGTCTGGCCCAGGGTCACGAGATCCACCTGGGTTTCCTTTGAGAAACAGACCGTAGGGTTGTTTGGATGCGTGTCCTCTCTGAGTCACCTTTCATCTCTGAGCTGAGACCCAGCTCCTTGCATGAGGATATGCAATCAACCCAGCACAGTCAGGGGAACTGCTGCTCGTTTGCCATTGAATCGTTTTGGCATCTTTATCAAAAATCCGTTGGTGTGTGCGAATCTATTTACGAACGCACCACTCATTTCCAGTGATCTCTGTCTGTCTTGCTGCAGTATTCACACTGACTCTCACTGGAGTTTCACAATACACCTTGGAACTGGGAGGGTCCGTCCTCCAACTCAATTCTCTTTAAACTTATTTGGCTATTCCGAGTCCTTGCTTTTACAAGTCCTTGTTTTTACAAGAGAATCAACTCAATAATTTCTACTGTAAAACTTGCTGATATTAAAATTTGGGATAATTGTTCAAATGGGAAGAATTGTCATTCAACGATTTAAAATAATCTGTACATTAAAAGGTTATGAAAATCTTTCCTTCAAGAGATAGCATTGCCGTAAGGTGAAAGCAAGATACAGATTGGGTTAAAATATTTGTAAGTCGGGTATTTGCTTAAGTATCAATATCTATAGTATATAACGATGGCTCAGAGCCTGTAAGAACAATTTAACTTTTAAGTGTGCAGAATTTTGAACAGAAATTTCACTAGAGATGATATACTGATGGCAAATCACTTCAGAAAAACAGATTCCTCATCACTTTTCTCTAGAATCAGGACTCACCACATTATATGAGAATGGCTGAGTATGGTGTGAAGTCCTGTTACTAGGAAAGGAAATGTCACAGCCATTTGGAAATAGCTGGACAGTTTCTTTAAACACTAAATGCACACCTGCTCTCAAATCAGGCTTCTCACCCTAAGTAGTCACCCATAAAGATAAAAATGGCTCCAAAATAAGATTGGATAGGAATGTTCACAGCAGCTTTGTCTGTAATCACCAAAAGCAAGAATGACCTGAGATGTCCATCCGTCCTTGGATGAAGGGGAAAACTAATGGTGGCCTGCCCACATAGTGGACACCATGCAGCTTCGGGAAGAGGAGTAGAGGCTCAGAGGAGGAAGCATTTGAGAAGATGGGTTTGCTTATCTCTGTGATTGTAGGAAGCATGTCACATATATTCAAGATATATATATATATTTCAAAATTCACAGGACTTTATATTTAAATATATAACTCATTGTATGTCCATCATACTGGATGAGGCTGGAGTGAAAAAAAAGAAAATAAAAAGAAAGCTGCTGCCCTATAGAGGTGTCCTTATCCTTCAGGCCATGGACCTGGGTGGGACATGGTCACAGATCATGCAGGTGGACGCAGCAGAAAGAGAAGATGAGAGAGCCTGCAGGGGAGCACTAGGAGAAAAGAGTTTTCTGCCCACCATGTGCCTGAGACCGGGATCTAAAGAAACCACAAAAAGACCCAAACTAATCAATCCCAACAGTGAAGTCAAAGGAGAGCACCCCTCTTACACATGCTGCCACCCTGACCCCAAAGACTAGGCAGCTAACGTGAGAGAAGCCAGGGACCCCATCCCCAGGAACGCAGAACACCGGACCATCCCCATGTCCTGTGAACATATGTGGGTGACAGGTAGACAAACCCATCTCAGGCGAGGTCCCCCATGTCCTCAGTGCTACACACTTTGTTTCACTGAAATGAGCATGAAAGTTAGGGTCACACATGTGCAATGACACATTACACACATGTAATATGTGCATAGCATAGAAGGTAAGACATTCGATATATATAAATGCAACACAATGTGCCCACAAGTGCATCGATTATGAAGAAGTCAGAGAATATCATCTATGCATGAATGTACTTGCAATGCAGTGTAATAAAGATATGTGCAAAAATAATGAAACGCATGTAGTATCTGCAAACATGCTCACATTCGTGTGTATATATGGGTCTGTATCTCCCTATATAGATACGTGTATGGACGTATATGTTTACTCACTGATTTTCTTTCCTCCGACTTGAATTGCCCTGTGGAATACATGTGTCCCTACTTCCTCAGAGCACTGTGACATCACCGGTGTGTTGGAATAACATGGGCTCTGACCCCCACCATCAGCTCTGGCCCCAATTAGCTGATGTCTGAAGAAGGTGCCCCCTGGCATATGGGCCCTTTTGCCAGTATGCCTGATTTGCCTGCTCTGTGATTCTAGCTATGTGACCAAGGATAGACCTTTTGGCCTGAGGTCTGACAAACAGCTGTGATAACAGGTCTCCAAATAGGGTGCTCTGTGCACAGGGATTGGCCTGGAGGAGCCCAGCAGACCGTGCTGACTATTGAGAATCCCATCTTGACTCAAAGATGGAGGGTCATTTGACTGACTCCATGCACATGATGCATGTGGAGTCACGCTGGCTGCATGGCAGCTGCTCATTTCTAGCACATTCTCAGGGACAAGAAAGATCAGTTGCAATCTGTCCCTTTGGTAGGGTTGAGAGGAATAGTTATTTCTTGTCTGAATAAGAAATAGCATTTTGTTTCAGCAGTCATCAACTAAATGCCCCTCGATAATTATCAATTAGAATCTGCAGTCGGTCAGTGCTGTACCGAAAATAGATACGAACCAAGGCGGACCATGAGAACAAGCCATCTAGGAAGAGTCAGACACACACCCAATAAATATGCAATGACACAGACATTTACATAAAGGGGGCTACTTTAGAGAGCCTGCCCTCATTTCCCCCAATTTAGAATTCACATTTCTTTCAGACTGTGAGTTAAACTTCCATCTTGACAGCTTTAAGTGGTAATCTATTATAGTAGGGGATGGCATGAAGTGTATTTATTGACATTTCAAATTACAGCGTTTTCAATGAGAAAGGTGTCTCATTTTGAGCTACTAACACAGCAGGGTGCAGTCAGACTTCTTGCTGAATGGCAATCGCTCAGGTTTGGTCCATATTTATAGCAGGCATCTAGGACGTAGAGCTGCTGAACTCATGCTCATGACAGTGGAGATGGCTCGCTCCTCTTGAGCATGCTAGGGAACCCTAAGCCATGCTGCATGCAATAATTGTGGCCGCTTCAGAAAAAAAAAATGTGAAATCATTATTTCCTGACATTAATGAAGTCAACTTTCCCAGCACAATGTGAACAGGCAATTCAACACCGGGAATGAAAACCGCCTGAAACCAGGTCAGCCGCCACTCCCAGCAATAGGCCCACACCACCATGAAGGGTGATCTTAAACCATTTTTCAGAACAGCTTGTACATCTTTATCTTAAAATTCCAAATGCTTCAACAATAGACGATTGTTAGGAGCTAGACAATTATTTTCAGCACCCACTGATTAATGACTTAGTCTGTGACACAGGAGAAGCTGCCGAACAAAGGGGTCCATTATAATAATGTGGAGTCATTAAACCGTCTTCATTAATAGAATCTTCTGAATTCAGTTTAGCATAAAACCAAATGCGCCATAAAGAAAGCGGAGCAGTGAGAATTTTAAATGTATTTTGAAAACTTACTTGATAAAAAAAGATTAAATAACATTACTGCCCACTATTAAAATTCTCTCTCTCTCTCTCTCTCTCTCTCTCTCTCTCTCTCTCTCTCTCTCTCTCTCTCTCTCTCTCTCTCTCTCTCTCTTTTTCTCATTTAACCAGTTTAAAAAATGTCATAATCCTTCATTTCTAGCTACAAGAACTTGGTAGCACTTTTGAATTCACGTGCACTCTGCATTTACTTGCGTCCGGGAAACCAGCACTTACTATAATTACAATCTCTTGAATAACAAGTACAATAATCACAATGATTGTGATTCTGGCTATCTCATTTCAGAAATCAAACACACTGTGTAATTAATGTGGTCTTAGCAGGAACAGGATGTTTTTTAAATGCTTTTGGGGGGTTAAACTTTGTCAATTAAATCCCTGTTTATGAAAGACATGATGAATATTATATAACTTTTCACTCAGCTCAGCACTAAGTGCACTCGTATACAGGTCAGCTGGTTTGCTGTCTCGATGAGACCAAAACCACACTCCCAGGATTCAAACAGAGCCTCTTGGATCTTCACACTGACACATGAATCTTCACACTAACATGTGGACCTTCACACAGCACATGGTGCCTTCACACCAGCACTTGGAGTCTTCACACCAGCACATGGGCCTCACACCAGCACATGGTGCCTTCACACCATCACTTGGAGTCTTCACACCAGTACATGAGGCCTTCATGCCACACATGGGGCCTTCACACTTCACATGGGGCAGATGTTGCTACCAATGTGAGCCCAGTAAACCCTGGATCACCTCCATCTTTTGGATGCCATCTTGCAGCTGAGTTGACCAGGGAACTTGGTCAGTGACAGATCATCATCAGCCCACACCCACTCCAGTGTCTCGCTAGTGAATGGGTTCCTCGTGGGTCTATGGAGAGACATCTGATCCTGGTTCTCTATTGTGAAACGGAGATTTCAGGGCAGGCTGAAGCAAAGGAAGCATGACTCTGCCCTGTATGTCCCTAAACACAGAAGGCTGGGAAGGCCAGGGAAACTGAGGGAAGAGATGGAATTTGCAGAGGTTGTCACCCTGCCCAACAGTGCCTGCGGATATGAGTGCTCCTGCTGATGTTTCTCTTCCACCTCTCTAAGCAGATGCTACAGGGCCATGGCCTCCCCTCCCTTCTTCCCACAGGAGCCGATCAAAGGGGCTCTCTTCTGCCTCAGGGCTTCCAAATGAACAATGTTCTGGGGTTCTGGGCCCTGTCTCTCGTGCACTGAATTGCTTCCCTTCACACGATTTGTTGCTGTCACCTCTTCAGTGGCCTGCGTGAAAGACAGCCTGGTGGAACGCTGCATTGGCCGGGATCTGAGCAGGACCCATGGGCTCCCCGCTGCCTTTTTGCATGCACACTGACTCCATGGGAGATGCGGGAGGACGAGCGTCATGGAGCCTACAGATCAGTGATGGCAGCAGGACACGAAAGAGGGGACAGCTAAGCAAGAACGTTGTACAGAGTGGAGAAAATTAACTCTCATCTTTGCAGTCTTAGGTTGTTGGGTCCTTTGTGGCCAAGGATGGAGGTTTATGAGCCATTCTCCCCAGGACACAGGATGAGGTCCCATGATCCTGGTCACATCCTCATGGACATCGACACCTGATTTTGTTCTGTGTGAGATTGTGTATACAATACCTTTTCCCCTGATATGGCCAACAGAACATGGGCTCTGGGCCAGCTCCTGGACTGAACCTTGTCTGACTCCAGCACAAGCTCTGAAGCGCCCCCATCCTCTGGCACCAGCAGCACTGCACACACTGAGGCGCCAACTCAGCTCCTTTTTAACAGCAAAATCGCCTACAGGAAGCAGAAAAATGTAAAACAAGTGGCAATTCAAATCTGCAAAAAGGGACCCTTACTTAGTCTGAGCAGAAAAGGTGTGTTAGCATCTGTCCGCAGACAGCCCCACCATCTCCACCAACACTGGATGCAGGCAGAAAATGCTCATTTCCAAGTAGGCAAACCCACAAATCAGAAAACCATGAATAATGAAGGCCAGTTTATGTTTTAGCCACTTAGCATGTGGATCAATGACTACTTCTTATACTACTGTGTTATCAGGAGAAGGTGCACATGATTATCAGAGTGGAGGGCAGTGAGGTAGAAAAAAAGGCCCGTGTTCTGGTCCAAGACTCTGCCCAGCAGTCACAGGTTCTTCGCCAGCTGGATCGCCTTTCAGACTTCGTAAAACTCTGAACGGATGAACAGGGATGTGGGACAAGGACTCACGCACCACTGGGAATGTAGATCACCCTTCTGAACCGGTTCTCCCCCCAGAAAGGTCTGTGGCATTTCTATGATTTCAAAGACGAATGTGGACAGTGTGGAGTCCTCTGGTTTGAAAATTCGTATGTAATGATAAAGCCGTCGATGTTTAAGTAACCATCTCCCCTCTCTCCCTTCTCCTTCTCCTCCTTTTTCCCCAGACCATTTCTTTCTAAGGTTGGCCCCACTCCCACCACCCTGCCCCTCCATGAGATACGCAAAGGACATTGTTTACACACTACAGGCTCATTCTTTCAAAGACAAATGGTACTCTAAAAGATTGTGTTTTAAGCACTTCCACTGGTTCAAACTTTTCTTAGATTTTGAGCAACAAAATGGTGTCTCCTCAAGTAACTACCCTATGGATGAATTCTTTTAATTGGTGTATGTATTTGGATTTCCTTTTCTTTTTTACTGGCGTTCTGACTGTTCTTAGTATAAAGAACTGCTAAGATTATGACAAATTTAAAAAGGAAGAGTAAGTCTAATAACTTGTGGTCCATAAACAATGCATATATAGTATGGGTGGAAATAATTCATTGCTGTGAAGTAAAATCCAATTTAATTCAGAGAAATTTATTAAGAGATTATTCAAAGTCAATTTGAGGATTTAAGTCTAAAGTCTAAACTCAGGGGAAGTGCCCTGCCTTTCAAATACTTGGTTTCAGGTTTGGGGGCAGCGGGTTTAAAGGAAAGGTGCAGGCCAGAATGAAGACAAGCAGAGAGGCAGGCAGGCAAGAAGAGAGAGGAGAAAGAAGCATTTTATTTAG
Organism: Solenodon paradoxus; assembly: GCA_004363575.1. Lineage (NCBI taxonomy): Eukaryota > Metazoa > Chordata > Mammalia > Eulipotyphla > Solenodontidae > Solenodon > Solenodon paradoxus. Next base: position 224,970 of record RJWH01002378.1, on the reverse strand, counting down.
TTGTTCAATTTGGTTGTTCTGGTCAGCCCCAGGACACCAACCTGGGATCTTGGGATAGATGTAGACTGAGTCCAACTGCTACTCCACTAGGACCCATCATTGGTTTCAGTTTAATACAGTTTGTGCAGACAGGTGTATGTGGGAAAGAGCACATTAGTCATTCTGTATCAAGGAAAATGTCAGAGAGATATTTGGTTAGTTTCTAATATGATGGGGTGTTGAAAAGAAGCCAATGCGTGTGTGAAATATTGCAAAGCCCAACGTTTTTTGTTTTTTGGTTTTTTTTCTAAAGATCACCCCTGCACATGGAGGGTCTGATTCTCGGTCAGATATTCGCTCATCTTGTTTCCTGTCCTGCACAACTCCTAGACATGTAGGCGCCATCATGCACGCTTGTCTGTGTGTTTATTAGCCCCACACCTCTGCAGGGTCTCCGAACTTCGCAGCTGTGACTTTTGCTCACAATGGCGAAACTCTGACTGGTGTTAAGTTGATGACCATGGCGCACTAGGAAATCACTAGAGTCCTTGCTCTAGGCAGAGAGAAGTTTGTAAATTATTGACCTAAAAGCACATATGGCTCTTTAAATGCCTACCTTCATCACAGAAAATCACCTCTTGTGCATCTGATTTATTAAATTTTTCTTCCTTCACTTAACTTCAAACAATGAAGAGACATGCATCTCTCTCTGGTATTCATTTTACTTGAGTAATCTATAAAAGGTTTAAAACATTTTAAGGGTATGAATATCAAACCATCTTTCCAGATTTTGTGCCTCCAATTAAAAACAGCAGTTTAATAAATTTAATTTTGATTCTTTGTAAGAAAAGATTGTGGAGAAAATTCTTACAAAATATATTTGCTTCTTGAAAACTACGTGTCTATACATGGCTTTGGAAATGGTAAATTTAGAGTTATATCACCGATGATTACAACTGGATTTCAATCCACTAATTTACCATGTTCCTCACCTGAATCAGGAAAAACCTACCACTGTGTATATCATGAAATATTTTAACTTTTCACAGCATTTAAAAATTATACAGAAGATGCTAAAGTTGCTTCTAGATTATTTTACAAGGATCAATATGGTCTAATACACAGGAATGACCATAAATCTTGTACATTTTTCGCAATGTTAATTTGTTGGTCAATGTTTAATTATAGAGAGTTCAAACATCTCAGAATGTAGGCTATATCTTTATTACAGGCAACTTTACAGATTCTAGATTTTCTACATGAACATTTCCTTTCTATATTCTTGGATGTTCATATTGAATCAAACTAGCATGAATTGAAATATGTGATTATGGTACAAGAACCTATTATTTTAAAAGTTAGCAAAATTCAAAGCTTGTTGGCACAAAGTTGTTATGTTTTGCCAGGTGTGACTGGTTACTGACCCAGCCTTGAGACCGCTATGAAAATAGCAGGCACAATTTTTGACAGGTGACTTACTGCATCATCAGCATCCTCGCATCTGTAGGCATACCAGAACTTCACTTCCCATCACAGGTCTCAGCCGTGTCTCCACATGCACCGTGTACTTTCCAGCGATTTGTAGAGCTAAGTTATAGACTCACACTGCTTTTCTCTGAACTTCTACACTCCCTCTGGGGTGAACCACACTCAGAGGCCTCCCTCAGGGATCAAGTCCCCTCCGGGTCCCTGAATGAAGGGAGGAGGGGGAAGTTAGAACTCAGATACTAACAGTAGCTGGTGGCCTTCTGTAGAGCCTGCAAACCTGCTCTGCTTGAAGGTTGCCAGGGCCGTGGCTCCTGAAAGCCAAGTGACAGGCGCAGGGTACTACTGCCGAGAGCCTGCAACCCCAGAGGGCTGCATGGAGGAGGAGAGCCCTCCATCCTAGGAACAAGACGTTGAGCAAAGATAGCACCTGAATCCAATCCACATACCTGTGACCATGACCAGGAGGCATGTCTAAACACTCTCACTGCCAGAATGGACCACCACACTGGTGTCCAGGACAATGCTCCAGTGTGGCCATCCCGAGCTCTTGGCCACCGAAGACCACTGATCACTGTGGAAAAAGAGCAGCTTCAGCCTGCAAGAGTGGGGAAGGGGATAAGTTGTAGAGGGAAGAATAAATGAAATAGTAGTGAATTTACTGATTATACGCAGATGTGGATTTACTATGATGCCGACCTTAAACTAGTTAATATTATAATACAATATTACTTCAATAAAATCAATTTTAGAAAGAGAAAAAAGTAAACACTCTCTAGCATAACAGAAAGCTCACACTGTCCCTGTCAGTCGAGCACCCAGAAGCAACCAGTGTTTTCTATCACGTTTTCAATAATAATATTTATTATCTCTTTTGTTCACAATTTCAAATTCATTTTTGGATAGTGAAATTACATCTCAGTCTGTATGTCACTGCATGCCCACCATTAACCTTCCAGTGTCCTTCGTCACCAGCTTCTCCCAACTTTCCCTTCCCTGCCCCCTCCCTTCCACAGTCCTATGTCCTGTTATTTTTGTTGGGATTTTTATACTCATTTGTTTCATTTCATTGTACTCCACATATGAGCAAAACTTCCTGCATTTCTCCTTTTCTTTCTGACTTATTTCACTTAACATGACTCTCTCCAGTTCCATCCAGAGTGTTATAAAGGGTACAATTTCATGCTTTTTTTTTTAATAGTGGCATAGCAGTCATTGAATATCTGGACCACAGCTTCTTTATCCAGTCAAGGCTAGGGGGAAGCTCAAAGAGATAGGGTTGGCTGTCGTTTTAGTTTGGTTGTCTGTTCTAGAACTTCATGGAAGTCAGAGAATTAAGAGTATTCTCTTTGTGTCCAGCTCCTTTCATTTAGCAACATGTCTGAGAGGGTGTCTCAGTGTCACATGATCCATCTGCTTTTGAGATCCCACAACTGGCTTGGGTCCCTTCTCCTTGATTGCACAGATGTTGTTTCTGGTTTGAGGCTCCCATGAATAAAGCAATGTGAACCATCATTTGTTAGTCTTTTGGAGACGATATGTTTTCATTTTACTTAGACAAGCAAGTAGGAATGAAATTGTGGAAACAAAGTAAAGATACATGCTCTGATTTTAGAGAAGCTACAACACGTGTTTCAAAATTACCAGAAATGTGTGCATTATAATTGCTAGGCATCATAACAGACCACTGGTGTTGGGAGCTGTTTTAAAACCAGTCACTTTAGCGGGAGTGCAGTGGGACCACGTGGAGTTTACTTTCAATGTGAATTTCTGCAATGATGTTTGAGGCAAAACGTGTTTTCATCTCTTCTTGGTCACTCATAGATGTTCTTTACAAAACAATTTTTCAAGTCTTTTATAACGGCTGAGTTGTAGTGTTTCTTTATATATTCTGAATACCATTTTTTCATCAGATATATTTCTTATAAGTATTTTCCCAATCATTGCTTGAAACATTCACATGCATAATGGTATCTCTTGACGGGAGGTTGTTACCTTTTATGAAGTCCAATTTATTATTTTTTCCTTTACAATTAAATCTTTTCCAACACCTAGATTTGTGAAAATATTCTATTTCAATCAGAAGTTGTGTAATTTTAGCCTTTATGTTTGGGTACAAAATCCATCTTGAGCTGACTTCTGGGTCTAGGGTAACTTAGGAGAAGTTTCCGTGTTCGTGTACAGTGTGTGGTCAAACTCAGTGCTGTTGCCACTTTTTTCACTTCTGTTGCCAAGAGTTTACTTTCCACCTTCAGTTGCTTCAGTATCACTTTAACATCAATTCACCAGTCATGTATTGCCCCAGGAGCTCCCTGACTTGCCCCTCTGTGTGTCCATCCAGCATGCCCTTGTGGAGCTGACTTGCTGTCTAGAGAAATGTGGCAACATCAGAGAGAGAGAGAGAAGAGTTTTGTAGGACTTGCTGAAGCCCCCGAGATGCCCCGGTGTGGACCAAGACATCTGCCTCCTGCAACATTCACAGCTCCATCTGCTTCTTCCCTGGACTCATGAGGAACTGGCCCTGCCTTGGGGAACACTTGGCCAAGCTTATCCCTCTGGAGAAGAATGAATATTTCCAGAAGTAAGGTGACACCCACCTGGCGAAGTTGACATCACTATGGTCTCCAAGCCACCAGGCAGCAGGAGCAGGAAAGTGGAATGACCTAACCCTGGGGAGTCCTTGCCCATCTCTGTCCCCAATATATTGATGGCTTCTCATACTTGACCCACTTTTCACCCCAGGTAACCTGAGGGAGGGGCGAGGTTTAGAGAGCCCTGTGGAATCATGTTAGTGAATCAATATTAGTCAACACTGTACCCAGGGGAAACCAAAACCCAACTGACTATGATGGTAGAGATCTATTCATAGTCTAGTCTGATTCCTATTTGTCTCTCTATGTACCAATAATCTCTTAATCATTATAAAGTCTTGATATCGTAGGTCCTCCAGCTTTGTACTTAATTTTCAGGATTGATTTGATTATTCTAGATCCTTTGCAATTTCATATAAAGATTAGGATATATTACTTTTCACAAAAAGAAAAAGAAAACCCTGCTGCCTTATTATTGAGGTTATATTGGCTCCATAGAATAATTTGAAAATAAATTACACTTTAACAACTTTTAACTTTCCAAGCCAGGCACATAGTTTGTTTTTGCATCTATTTGCTGATTCCTTGATTTCCTTTTGGAATATTTTACAGTTTTTAGAGACTCTATCTTATATAATTTTGATCAATTTGTTTCTAAATTTTATGTGCCTCAATGTTACTGAAAATGAAAGTTTTCCATAGCTTGTTGCTAGTTTACAAATGTCTCTACATATAAATATGCTGCAAATAGTCACAGTTTTGCTTTTGCCTCTTCAATATTTATAACTTTATTTCTTTTTCCTGCCTTATTGCACTAGCTGGGAACTCAAATAGAAAGTGTAAAAGAGACAGTGAGAGAGGAAATCTTTGTGTTTCTGGTCATAAATGGAAAATATTCATTGTTATATTATGAACTGTCATGTTAGCTGTAGTCTTCTTCATCAAATTGAGAAAGGAACCTTACCTAATGGGATGCATTTTTAGTATCAGCGGTAAACTTTCCCCATAAATTGAGTGAGAACATGCTCTTTTCATCTCTATTTGTGAGCAAGTGTGGGTTAGCTTGAAATTATTCATTCAATATTTCACAAAATTCAGCAGTGAAATCATATGCATGTGGAGTTTTGCTTTGTTTCAGTTTTTCCCCCTGTGGACATTTTTGATAGCAAATTAAATTTGTTTAATAAATATAATGTCTTGGTTTTATATTTTATGATTTTTCCAATTTTGCAAGTTATGCTTCAAGGAAATTGTCCATTTAATCTAGACATCTCTTTTATTGATGTATTTTTTTAAATATTACCTATTGCCTTTCTGATGTCACCAAGTCTATAGTGATTTCCCCTTTTTAGTATCAAGATTGGAAATTTGAATATTTCCCTTTTCCTTCATCAGGAGTTTATCACTTTATTACCTTTTTTCAAAGAACCAAGGTTGGATTTGCAATTTCTATTTGCAGACAATCTTTTGTGTTCATTGATTTGCGGTCTTTGTGACTTTTCTACAAATTAGCATGCTTATTTTACTCATTTATTCTAGTTTATTACATTGGAAATTTGGTGTTCTATTCTGTGCTTTCCAGAAACTTGCACTGAATTCAAGTTTAGGGTGAAAATGTTAATTAGGGGTCAGCACTGGTTGCTACTATGTACTGAAATACTATAAAAGATTGTCATGATTCTACTCTACTCATCTGACACTATTTTGACTCACCTTTAGTGATAATTCTGGTGTCAAGTAACTGAAGTTCAACTACAACTATTTTAGAAAACCAAGCAGCAATCTACCCATTTTCAGGAGGGTGGGTATCATTCAACCATCAAGTTTCTCCTCTCTCATTCTTCATTTCTCTTTCTTCTTGGTGGCTTCATTTTCTCAGTTTCTTTTTCCTGTTTATCAGCTATCACAGCTGCCTGGAATCTGATACCATTTCTTCCCATCTACCTAACACAAAGAGGATCTTCCTCCTACAACCTCTACCTCTGCCCAAGCACAAGGAGAGAAAAAAAGATAAAACTCTGGGGGTGATTCTAATTCACATTGCTTTGTCCATACAGTATCAATCCATCTGTCCAGCTGAATGAAAGTACACCCCTTGCCTATAACCTTCTACCCCTCTGGTGATGGTACCATGCTTCTCTCCCCATTGACTTCAAGCCTGGCCAAGTGACCCAATGGAGGTCACTGGAGCAGTGTGTTCCACTTCTAATCAGAAGCTCTGAAAACCACTTCCTGGCTCTGCTTTTATTCTTTTTCTTCTTCTGTGAGCACAACCGTGGCCTAGGTAGAGAAATGATGACTCTAGATTTGAGAATGAGGAAAATCCTTTGGAGAAGAATCACTCATCCAGAATAGTATAAGATCAAGAATTAACCTTTATCATTGCAAGTCATTTAAATTCTGGAACTATTTGTTACTGCATATAATATAGAAAAAGATTATTAATACAATAGCTCATTCTTGGGGCCAAGTGTATAGTCATCAATTCTTCACCGTTTCTATAAACATCCCACTAAGAGTATATGTTAAATCCAGGAAAATGGAGGTGGGTAGAAATACATTTCTTAAAATAAAAAGAGTACCACAGGATTTTGAAGCAGATAGTCATCTTTGCATTCACAGCCAACCATTCTTCTATGGAAACATTTTCTATGACTTACACGAACACACACACACACACACACACACACACACACCCCTAAAATCCTTTATCCTTCTATTCAAAGACCGCCTCTCACTTTGTCTAGCCATACCTCCAATATTTCTTATATTCTGCACAAGCCAGAATGACCTCTTCAGAAAATAAAAGAGCATTTCTGTCCCTCTGCCTTTCTGCCTGAAATATCTCTGCAGTTGCCAGACACATAAATCTACACCATCAAGGGAAGCCACTTTTCTATAGCGAGGTTATTATATGCTCAATATGTGTTTCCTGGATTAATGAAAATTCCCCTACAAAATGAGGAATTCTCAGACAACTCCTGTCATGTCTGTTCTTAATTCACACCCTCTTCTTGTTTATATCAAAACTATCAGAACTTGCTCTGTCAGATGACTCATTCCTTAACTTTACATCGGGGCAGCCTGTCACCTCCCATCAGAGGTTGAGCAGTGTCGTGTTGAGTATTCATAATGGACAGACGCCCCCCGCCCCAGACATGTCACACATGCCGGACCTATAGCAATTACTCTGACGGTTCCTGATTGATTACTCCTGTTTCTTCATTCATCTAGATTTACATGATTTGATGCCTTCTTCTAAATAACAGAAAAGTCTCAGAAACTACTTCCACCTTTCCAGTCCAAAGTGCATTTTCTCTTCAACTCTTATTTATAACTTTTTTATTACTATGTATGTTTTTGGGTGTAATTCTTCAGGAATTTGCTTAACTAAAGTTAGATATACCTATCAAATTGGTGCACTCTTCCCATTTATTTTGATTCAATAGATTATACCAAAGAATGAAATAAGACAAAATTTTCTCTCACGCGTTAGATTTAAATTCAGCGTGTCAATTTTCAATTTCCTTCTACTAAAACAGATGCAATAGTTATTATTAAGCTTTTCACATTTATTCTCTAAACATTAGGGGACAGCTTCCACTTGTTTGTGTGAATTTTTTCTTTTTTTTAAACAATTCCTTAGCATATCATAAAGTGATGTTGTTTTCTTATTATGATTCTAAAACCAAATTCCTTGGCATTTTTTTTCGGCTCTTTTCTGGGATCTCAACAGCTGGGCATCCAGCCACCATTACTGTGCTCTCAGCAGCAGCTGCAGAGAAGTCATCTCACAGGGCAATTTATCTGTGGATCTGCTCCCTTTATTAAATCCTTGGGAATAGATTCTCTCTCAAATTTCCTCGCTTCATTTTCTAAAAACCTACTCTTTATAAAATCATTCTAAGGCCAAGCAAGAGTGTTTCTGACGACTTGGAGAATGCCTTTGTGGATGCAGAAGGCAGCAGGAGCCTCCCTCCCTCCTCGGAGACCTGGGCTGCTCGCCAGCGACCCCCTGTGGCTGCTTGCACACTCAGCTCCCTCCAAAGTGTCCTGGGGCTTCAGCGCCTGGTGTGTGTGCAGGTATGTGTGTGCATGTGGTGTGTGCACATGCATGTGTGCATGTGAGTACATGTGTGAGAGTGCAGTAAATGCATGTGAGTGTGCACATGCATTTGTGTAAATGTGTGCATGTGTGTGTAAAATGTGTGTGAAATGATGTGTGTGCATGTGTGTGAATACATGCATATCCTGTGTATCGTAAATATGCATGCATATGTGTGTGTTCATATGCATGTGTGTATGTGAATGCATTGCATTTGAACATTTGTATGTTTTGTGTAAGTGTGTTCATGTCAGTGTGAGTGCCTGTGAGAGCGGACATGAGTGTGTGCATATGTGCACGCTGTGCAAGGGTTTGGAGAGGAGCGGCAGAGAGCACATCCTAGGTTTAGTCGCATAACTGAACAGTGTGCTCTTTGACAATGTGCTCTTTGGCCTCCCAAAAATCCATGACAGAATAAGCCCACTAGGACCTCAATGATGAATACTGGAATGAGGCCTGGTCCCCAATTGCTCAGTCTGGGGGCAGACTGGGGCTGAGCTTGGTTGGGGAAACCCTGCGAGGGCTTTGTAACCAGCGAGAAGAGCCAGCCCTCCTCGTGCTGTCCCAAGGAGCCAGACAAGTGTATTGGCCACAATGAGAAGCATCAAGGACCAGCACAGGGGAATGACAGGAATGCTGCTCGCTAGTGTGGGCTGCCTTAGGTCAGGTCCCAGAGCCTGCAGACATGTCTCCGTCCAGTGCAGTCCCCCCTCCATATCACCGTCTCCCAGACCACACCTGTCCTCCAGGGCTGCCCCGACCTGGCTCTGGGCAGTAGTGATCTGTGTCCACGGAGAAGGGGAAGACCCATTAGAGAGTCCCCCTCCACCTCCCACAAGAGTCCGTGAAGCCTGCCTTTCTAAGATAAGAGATCGTTCACCCTCTCTTCCCAGAAAAGTGTACTAACAAGACTTTGGAGGGCATGACAGCCTCCATGCACCCCAAAGGCTCCTGAGCACCTCACCACACCCCGTGTCGCCAGCAGACCCAGAAGCCTAGCCCCACACAATAAGCAGGGACTGAGTTATGACTCTCCCACTGTGCAGCACCCCAGGCCATGACCTCAGCCTCTGCAGCAGACAGCAGCCCATAATTGTCACCAGCGGAGGTCACGCAGGGCACGGCTGATGAGATGCTAAATAGCAACTCAACCGTGTGCTAGTGACTTGAAAAAGAAATCCTTCTCTGCCCATGACCACGTTTAGCAGCATGACAGAACTGAGAGAAAGGCGTCACATACCCTCCCTGGCCAGAGAGACACTTACAGCTCAGAAAAGTATTTCTCTTTTGTAAGAAAGCTTGATTCCTGTCAACTTATCTTTGATTCTTTTCATCAGATGTAGGTGATACAGGAATCCAAAATAAAAACCACACTTGTCATTTTTACCTAACTGTGTATAAGGGAAAAATTTGGAAGGTTGGTTTGAACGCGTTCAGTTTAAAGCATGTATAAACAAAAAAAAAGAAAGAAAGAAATGGAAACATACATTGAAACTCCACATTGATTTGAATGTCATCTGTTACATCTCTGATGATTTATTTTCATGGAATGACAAGGCTCTAGTCAAACATCAGAATTCCATGTTTGATGATTTTTTTCTGCCATATTCATGGCTTTATTTTATTTAAAAATTCATGTAACACTGATTTACAGAACTCTGTGCTTCATGCCTCAACATCTGTATGCACCACAGCTCACCCTCACAAAAGGTCTAGTTGCCCCACACCACCCTTCAATCGATCACACCTCCCACTCTGGTGACACTTTTCTGCTGTCAGAATCTGACAGTTTGCTTTCATTTTGTTTTTATTGTTCATTTGATTTGGTTGTTCATCTTCCACATGTAAGTGAAACCTTCTGATGTTTATTTTTCTCCTGGCTTATCCTCTGAACATCATTCTCTCAGCGTCCATCCATGCTGCAAATGGAGGGATTGCATCTTGTTTGTAGCTGTGTAATATTCCATGTCATGCCTTTATCCACCCATCTGTCCATGGGCACTTAGACTGTTTCCATATCTTGGCTGTTGTAAATAGTGCTAGTGGACAAGGAGGTACCTGTCTCTTTTAGAATTCATGTTTCAGTTTTATTTAAATAAATATCCAACAATGGGATTGCTGGATTCAACAGAAATTCTGTTTTCAATATTTTGAGGATCCTCTATTCTGTTTCCACAGTGGCTGCACCAGATTCCACTCCCCCTCCAGTGTGCAGAGCCCCCTCACCCCTCATCCTCACCAGCACTTGTTGTTGCCCATCTTTTGGATATCAGCTCTTTTCACAGGTGCAAGGTGATGTGGGTTTGATTTGCATTTCCCTTGTGATAAGTGATACTGAACTTCTCTCATCTTTTCACATGTTAATCTTTGTTTTTCTAGAGAACATTTAGATTGATAATTTTCAGGAAAAAACAACAACAGCAAAAACAAATTAGGAAAAAGAAATATGATACATTACCTAAAGTAAATGCTTAAGAAGTCAGAGCAAAAATTTACATAAATCATTTAAGCGTGAAAATTTGAATTCATATTCAACATATAGTTCATCATTTTCTTTTACACATTTTTGTCATTTTTTGCAACAAAATAAATTTTAAAGAAAAGTCAAAAACATAGAATAACACAATGCAAACTATTTAGGAATTAAACTCATGGATATTAATTGAGCCTTAAAAATAAACCACATTCTATCAGATTTGTTAGTCATGAAAATTTCTGTTTTGAGTCTTGGGAAAAGTATTTAGAATAAGGGGCTTATTATCCACACCCAGATATAGTTGGAGTCAAATCCCAGGGGGCTTTTTTTCACGAACTGTAGGAATCATAACATATAATGGGACACTGGAATCACTTGGGGTTTTTTTGTAGAGATATGAATGTATTGTTTTCCTGCACTGCCATTTTTAGCCATTTCCTCCCGAGTCCTCTGGGACACCACGTCAACAGGCATGGTGCTGTCACTTCATGAACCCTTCCACACAGAGAAGGCGAGGAAGCATCTGAGAGCATAGCCAAGCAGACAGGGATTCAAATGACCGGCTCAGCAGGCAAGCCTTGCTCCTTGCTCCTTAATGACTTCTGTCCCCAGAGTTAGCTTGATGACACCATCTGTCCTCAGGAATTCTCTTAATAGTCAATTTAAATAAATACACAGTGTTTTTGTTTTTTATATCAATGATTTAAGCATGTCCCCTCACCAGTTCTCCAGGGAATACAGTTCCATGGCAAAGAGTGGACCCTGAAGATTTTCAGATCACGCATGCACACATCACACCTCTGCACATGTGTGCACAGACTCACATGCGTTCACACATGCACCTCTTCTTTGATGTCCCCTGTTCTCACAACACACCTCCTCACTTAACCTGTTCAATTACAGTCATCATCTGCTTTCACTACTGACAAGCTGTAAGGGCGTTTACCACATTTAAGTTAAATTTCTCCTTGTCTTAGAATGCATTCAAGTCTTGTTAATACAGCTCTGGTGATGAACCCCAAAGGAGGAAGTCTGCCTAGCTATACCCTGGGCACACCGTTATTTCCACCAATGTCTAAGGGGAGGTTTCTGAGAGCTCTTATGTTCAGATGATTCTTCACCTGGTAAGAGTGGGTCGTAGTGAATCTCAAAAGTTTATCTAACCAGAATGCTCTCTTAAAAGGTGTCCTGGCTGATTCAAATTATATTAATTAAGATAAGATACTAGCATTATTTTTGTTTATCAGATGCTTAAAACTGAAAGAAATTGAAAATACTAGTCAATTTCCCTAGCTCAGTAGGCTAAACTCTTAGTTTCCTTTCCAATTTGAAGACATATGTCTGACAGTTTTGTTCAGAAGTAGCTCTGATGGTGCAGAACAGTGATCCCCACTTTCCCTGCACATGGTGTAGAACAAGGATCCTCAAAAACTCTAAAGACTCAATCACATGTCATCTATGGAATCTTAAAAGAGGTGATTCCTCAACCCAACTCTCAGAGATTCTTATTTTAACTTGCAGGCTATATTTATTTATTTTCACTTTAACATCTTAGTAAGTCACGAAAGTTGATTGTCTGGGATGAACATGGCTCTGATTAGGCAGAGACCTCAGAAGCATTCCTGAAAGATGTTTTGAATTTTAGCAAATGTCTGGTAGCAATTTGCATTTTTCTGCCATTTTCCCTGGTTCCCCATTTGCAGTACTGGGAATTACTCTATCTAACAGAAAGCTCTGTGGTTAGAGCTCCTTCTCAGATGAAATTGAGTTGTGAGATCAATGAACTTTATTAAATGTTACCAGTTCAGAAACCTACAGAAAATGCTATCCTGGGCAGCTGGTGTCATCTATCAGCAGTCAAGATAATTAGCGTTACATAATATTTTTAAATATGTGCTGAGTTTGCAATGCTTTCATGTTCAAGAAGACTCAAGGTCCTGTTTTCTAAAATAATAGGTCTCATCTCAAGCAAAATGCCTCTCTTGATGAAGATAGCTTAAAGGAGTATGTCGCCTGTCATGTAACACTGCTGACTGTTGAAAATGTCCTTTTTTATAAAGGTGTCTTAGTTTTCATCCTCTGTGATTTCCTGACATTTTATCTTCTTTCTAATGTCTCTAAAACAGGAATAGTCATTGTACTTAGATATATTCTCATGGGTGTAGAGTGAAAGCTTTTTTAATCTATGTATTTTTATTTTTATAACTATAATTCTAATTACATTTTAGCAGTTCTGTGCTTACAGAACAATTGTGCTGAGGGCTCTCACTTAATCCCTCCCACACCCCAGAATTTACTTTATTAGCAATCTGCATTCATGTGATGCATTTACTACAATTGGTGAGCCAATATTACCATTAACTTAATTTCAGTTTCTCTCTATTCTTATTCTCATCATTTCCAAAGAAAGTCTGATGTAAATCACATCTTTGGAATGATGGGTTTTTCTTTTTAAGACTTCTTTTAAAACTTTTTCTTTGTTCTTCTGAAACTTAAATAGAAACCAGGGGTTAGGTTATTGTTATAGATCTTACTTGATGTCCTCTGGGTTTCCTGTGTCTATGGTTTTGTGTCTGCGATCAATGGGGAAAATTTAATTATTACATTCCCACCCCACCTTCCATCCTAGCCTGCTCCTGCAGGCTCCTCTTGCTTCTCATTTGTCCCTCCAATCTGGGGTAACTTTGTCCTGTGACCTCATTTCTCTGATGGCTCTGGAAATGCTGTGATGTTCAGTGTTCCACTTTTCACTTGGGAACATCCAGAGTGAAGACCTTCTTTATGTGGTCAACAGGAGGTGAAAGTCTTATCATTCCAATAGAAACTCAATATTCACTTTCTCTGGCTGTCAGAAATCCTAATCTGAGACTCACTTTTAAAAGATAAAGGACTTTAAAAAAGTGAGCACTTACTATTTCCACTTCCACATGCACAGAGGCCCTGAAATCCTACATAATTAGCAAACACAGAGACTGCCCAGGTGGCAAGTGCAGAAATTAGGCGTCATAAAAGAAGTTTCTGTGTTACTAGAAAATGTATTTTTGATAGAAAAGGAGATAAAAACTAGATTATGGGAGTGCCCTGGTGGAGTAGTTGCTGAGTCTGCCACCTCTGTACAAGCGCAGTCCCTTTACACCCCAAGGACCCAGATTAGTGCCCCAGGGCTGGGGAAACAACCAATGTGAACACTAAACAAAATAAAGTGCTTCTTCCTCCTCTCTCTTCCTGCCTGCCTGCTTTGCTTCATTCCTCCCTGCACCTTTCCTTATAAAAAAATCAAAAATAAAAAGATAGCCAGGTACCTCTTGCTGGGTGATTTACTTAGGATTAGATGATGAAAAAAGTCTCTCTGTTCATTGATTGGAGCTTAGGGCCTCAGTTTTACCATCTGCAAAGTTCAGGAAGAATTTAAGCAAATATCTGGTTTTCACATCGTGCTCCCTGGTGGAGGAAAGTGGTCCAACTGCTCCTTTGAGAACTTGCCTCCAGCACAGGGCCCCTGCACCATGAAGTCACTTACTCCTGCTAATCCCAATGCCCCATCCCAACTCACTTCTGGGATCAGAGATGTTTTTGGCTACAAAAGGTTTGGTATTCACTGTTCTAACTTATCTTTAAGGTTTTCCTTGGTTCTGTTTCTATAAAATCAATGGAATTCTATGATGAGGAAGATGAAAATACTTAGAGACGAGCAGGAGTCTGACTTCCCTAAACTGTGCAAGTAGAATGTTCTTAATTCTGGATTTATAGGGTAGACAGCCCTTGCCCACACCACCCTTCATCCCTTGGCTTCTTTATGCATCAGGATGAACCAGAAGACCCCACCTTCCTCTGGAGCCAGGACAGAGGCAGGTGGGTCCTAAGCATACAGGTTGGCAGCGTTTCTGTCCCTCACCACCTCAGGGTCTTTGAGAGTGCGGGCGCCTGCAGAGCTGTGGGAGAAAGTGCAAACCCCACGGTGAGATCACTCTGGTCATTTTATACAACCCACAGGCAATCAGTGCTCCTGATGACCCAGGAGCCTGGTCTACAAGTCTTCACAAAATGTGCTGTTATGAATAATACAAATTAAATGTATTGCTACCAAAGAGAGTGATTTCCATCAAAGATTTACTTTATTTCAGTGAAAAAAAGTAATGTTCATTTAGGAACATGATGCCATGTGCCTCATGAAATATTTTTCTTACTTATGTGAGCAATTCGATATTTGGAGAAATACAGTGTATGCAAGATTATCAACAATAATTGTTCTTTGAAGAGCAAAGACAAATAGCAGAACCTCAATGTAATGAGGTTGTTGAGTCAGCTCCCCACACCCCCACTGCCCCTGTGATCCAGGGCCCAGTTTGGCTGGCTTATCTTTCTTCTAGAGATAAGAAATGCCACTTTCTTAAGTGGGAAATTTGAGACTGACCTCCAACTGCTATCCAATTTGCAATTATATGTCATGAGACTGTGACCAACTTGAGAGTAGGGACAGCAATTATTCATTATGGTGCTTAAAAACATTAACAAATGGCATGTCTGGTGATCTAGTGGCTTAGTTCACTGGGTATAGTCGATATGCATCCCAAGGTCCCTGGTACAAGACCCAGGAACTCAGGAAACAAACAAGATGAACAAGTAAATAAAAATAAATAAAATGCTTCTTACTCCTCTCTCTTCCTGCCTACCTGCCTACCTACTCACCTTCATTCCAGTCTATATCTTGCCTTAAAATATAATGATAATAATAATAACGCATTTTACTGGAATGACACAATTATGAAATGATTTCGTTTTTCCATTATATTTAAATGAAGGGCTTAAAGAAACCAAAAAGCAATATATTTAATTATTAATGCAGCAATTTTCAGAGAAATAAATGGTCAATTCAGTCATAAAACGTTGAGTCCCTTGGGTAAGTGCAGCTACGGCAGTACGGAATAATATTCCTCTATGATTTAAAAAGCAGTTTTAGGAAAACATAAATATATTCACAAAAGTTAGAACTTACAAAAGCCAAACTATCAAAATTATTAAAATTCAATCTTAAAATGATTAAAATGCCATCGCACAGTTAAGTTGAAGATGTTACATTAATTTTTCAAATTGTATCTCTCAAATGCTCCCTTTGTGAAGGAAATACCATATTAGCATATTTCCCGTCATTTATCACTGTTTCCTGGATACCGTGGGTCTGAAAACAATTTAATAATAGCCCAAAGTGACTTTCCAGTCCCTTTCCTCCAGGAAGACCTGGCTTCATCACCGCCTAAGGAAGGGTCTTGGCTGGTTAGACACTGGGTGTCCTCACCAAGCCTCGTCATCTGGGGGCCATCACTGGCAGGAGGATCAGCAGCCGTGCATGAGAAGTAGAACAAGAGTGGCTGAACCAGCGTTACTCCTGGGCTCCATTGCCACTCACCATACCCTCTGGGACAGAGGAGGGCCAGGCTGGTAACGCCGTGGAGGCTCACTCAGTGACCTGCCCATGGCTCCGCTGGTGATCTGTGAGGCTCACAGTCACACTCCATCACATCCTAGCTCTGACATAGCCATGTGTCACATCTACTAACTTTACTCAAACTGCAGTTGACGTGGGAGAATTTTGACTATCATGAGGAAACCCCATCTCCCTCTCATGCACTTGCAATTGACCTTAAAAGTCAGAGGTTCCTGAAGTGTCCAGTGGAGACCAGGGTGACACGAGACAGCCCTGTGGTCACGATCAGAGGACAACCAGGCTATGCTTAGGTGTCATCAATGACAAAGTGTCCTTAGGACTGGATGTCACTTAGGACAACAAATGTTCACCAAAGTTATAAAGCATGCAGCGTTGGATGTCCCTTTGCCAGGTTAACGCTGTGCCAGAGTTACTCTTGAGGAGAAGGTGTCACTAGGCCAATGGTCACCTCAATGCACAAGAATGAAATGGGAACTCTTCCACCACCACACAAAAGTACTGCAAAACAGATTCAAGACCCACACAGAGACCTGCACTGGAAAACACAAAATGCATGAAGAAAACATGGGTAGCACATTTCACGAGATCACACCCAGAGATATCTTTGGGGACTCAATGCTAATGATGACACGTAAAAGACAAACAAGGGAAACAAATGGATTATATCAAATCCAAAAGTTTCTATACAGCAAAAGAAACTACCACCAAATGGAAAACATGCCCCAACTGAATGGGAGAAGCTATTTGCACATCACACATCCAAGGGATTAATATCCAAGACATCTAAAGAACTTACACCACCCAACCACAATGAAAACAAGCAACTCTATTTTTAAAGAAAACAGAGCATTTGAATAGTGACACCTCTCTAAAGACGATAGAAAGATGGAAAAAAAAAAAAAAAAAAGACAGTCTTCATCACTAATCTCAGGGAACCACAGTGAGATGTCATCTCACAGGGTGACGATGGCCTGTATCAGATCAGCATCAATAAATGTTGACCAGGGTGTGTAGAGAAAGAGGCCTCACATGCTGTGGATGGGAGTGTGGGTTGGTGCAGCCACTTTGGAAAACAGTAGGGAGATTTCCAAAACAACTAAAAATAGCCATTTGTATGTTCCAGCAGGGCCACTTCTAAGTGATAACTGTGAAGAATATAGAAATAGTTACTCAAAAAGACTTCTGCATACCTATGTTTTTCGCAGGACCACTCACAATCACCAAATAGGGGATCAGCCTAAGTGTCCACTGATGGATGGTGGCTGAGAAAGATCTGTTTCACACACCTTGGAATGTCATTCAGTCATAAAAAGGTGACATACTGCACTTCGTGACAACATGGAGAGAACTCAAAGGATACTTTCCTGAGTGAAATAAGTCTGAAGAAATACAAATATGGGACGATGTCACCTACATCTGGAAGATGGAGAAACAGCCAAGTGAACTGATGGACGAAATGAGAATGAACCTGTGGAGGCTGACAGCAACGCTGAGGTCAGCAAGGGGTGGGATGCAGTAGGACTATGTGACGAAGGGGTTTTGTTTGTTATTTTTTTTTCCTTCCTTTATTGGGTTTTTCCATTACCGTTGGTTTTGTTTAATAAAAACAAAATAGAAACGCCAAAGGCATGACAAATTCCTGCACCTGTGTCTCAGAGAGGGCTTTATCACAGCTCTGGAGCTCAGAATCTACAAAAGTCACTCTCTCTCATTGTCGCCATGTTATGAGATTAACGTCCATGTCCCATTTTGCACATTAGGAAACTGAGGGCTTCAGATATCATGTCTTTTGCACAGCTTCACACAGCTAACAGGGAACTCAAGATTTGAACTCACTTCATCTTGGCACTGAAAACCCAGCTCTTGCCGAGTCCTCTATGAATCTATGTCAGATGTCTGCTTTTCAGGAGAATTTGTTTGTTTCACTCATTTTTCTCAGTTTTAGGTTCCTCTTGTCCTTGTGCATCTCTCTTGGAACATTCCTGCATTTGTTCTTTCTCTCTGCATCCTTTCTTTTCAAACTCCCTTCGTCAGTGGAGAAGACAGTCCTCAGCAATCAGAGAGACAGGAGTGAATGAGGGACTGTCTCCCTCATTCCACTCACACTGTCCCTGGGAAGAGGGCCAGGAGTCCAGACATCCAGCACTGTGACTCAAGGGGAAAGAGAAGACCTGCCCTGGTTGTACGGATGGCCCATTGTCCCCACCACCCCCACCGCAGAGTGAGTGCCGCAGGGAGGACGGCCGCTGTGGAGAGCAGCTCAGTGCTCACTGCTTACAAAGACCCTTCAGCCAGACTGCGCTTCTTGAAACTCAGCTGATGCCCATTCCTAATGCCACACTGGCTCCCTGTGGTCATGTTGGGAGGGTTTTGCTCACATGACCTTCCATGGGGAGTGGGGTGCTTGATGCCCCGGGTGACTTGGAAAGACAGACAGGGCCCACACTGAGGGCCTTCGTGGGCCTACAGCCGGAACAGCAGTTCCCCTCTTGTGCAGACACCTGCTGTCCCCCTGTCTCTGTCTCTGTCTAGTTTTTTCCTAGCCTCTATTTTCCTCTCCCTGCTTTGACCAAAAGAAGAAAATTCTGATGCAAGTTTCTGAGCATTTCTTCCACAAGGGCCAAATGATCCTGGTCCAAATCACTTGAACCAGGGCCCTAGAAGCTGCCGTCCTGTCTGCCTCGTGTTGTGGACTGGGGTGGGAGAGGTGATGGGCAGTGTGCTAGGGTCCACATCTGCATGGCCCAGGGTTAGAAATGTTAGCCTGAGGAGTCGGGGAAGGAAGGACCCATTCCACCTAAGCGCCTAAAATCAACACAGGACACCTGCCTGCTGTCCAGCTAACAGGAAGGGTTCTTGAAGACTGTCCAGTCTCTACACAATGAGCACCCTGACCAGTCACTCCGGGTATCCCCCTTACTCGGCATGCCGTCATCAGGCACTGAGAACAGGACACTGGTCATTCTGAAGATCACCCCTTCGAGGGAGATAAGAACATTAAAAAAGAAATTTCACACTTTGAACTCTCTTAGTTTAAGAATATCTAGAGCAGGCTGTGCGTGAATAAAGTTTTAAATTGTGTACATCTGTAATGATTCCATAAAGGACTAAGTTTTCATGTTTCAGAAACCAGCCCCCAGGGCAGTAAAGACATGTGTGGGAGTCACTGAATCTCTCAGGAACACTGACAAGGGTCACCTTGGGTCTTGGGCCTCAGGCCTATGTGCATGTCTGCATAAGCAAACATCAGGATCCATCAAGAGGTCAGGAGGATTCAAACAGGATTCCTGGATGCCCCACAGCCCCAGAGAGAAACCTGCACCAGGGAGGATGTGGTGCCACCAAAATTGGGGTCCTCTGTGGTATGGCAGGTGGTGTCCAGGTCCCCGTCTCTACACCCAGAAACCATCTTGATAGCAATGTCCTGTCCTGGTCATGGGCTGTCAGCAACTAGAACCATCCAGTGGTGAAGTCACATAAAGCTCATTGGCAGCTGTAGTATTTCTGGGGCTGCTGACAATGACCTGACTCAGGGAATACGCTTTCTGAAGTCTTCACAGAGGAGGACAAATAGGGACAGACCCAGGTTCAGTCTCCTAGCAAATTCGGTGCCTTTTCTCTTGACCTGTGTTTTCTAAGTTGTATCCCTTTAAACGTGAGTACAGAACTCAGGGAGTCTGCCCGAAGGGGAGCCTTTGGGGATACCATGTGTTGTCCTCCAAGAAACCCTGCAGGCCCAGTTATTTAACTAGACACTCCTTGATAGAGATTAGTATATACGTATACATATGCTATAGATATAGAACATACAAATGCTATTTGGACATAGCACGTATATAACAATGCATGTATATAATATATAGCTATAGAAAGATATCATAGCTATATATAATATGTATATTAAATATATAAATAGCTCATATCTATCTAGACTGACATCTCTCTATAGATCACAAATCTTTATATAGATGCACAAATAGCTGCTATATATTTTTTATACATGCATTCACCTATCTGTGAGCCTTGGGTCAATAATTTTGATAAGAATTCCACTACTGAATAAACTGGGGCTCTCGCTCTCTCTGTTGCCATCAGATATATAAATAAACATGAATCTCAGCACCCAGCATAGCCTGGACTGTGCGAGAGAAGCTGCCAGTCTGCTCCACTCCATGTTCCCTCAGGAAAATGCTAAGTGCTTGGGCTCTCCCGACAGGAGGCTGCAGGGAGGGAGGAGGAGAACAAAGGGTAACTTCCTGCAGTCCAGCCTTATCTTGCAGGTTTCTTATCCAGGTTCCAGGCTCTCTCACCAAGCCCTACACCCAGGGACACTGTGAGAGAGTATTCAGAATAGGGACTGTCACCTCAATGTATTATTTGTCAACACTTTCAGGACTGGTGTCCAAGTCCTTTGATGTGTGTCATCTAAATTTCAGAACAATGGCTGAAGATAAGAGTAAAAGATCTGCGCCAAGCTGAGCTACTACTCTGTTTTTAAAAAGTAACAGTTTGGGGTCACTGGTGTCAATGCTTGAATCAGCAGACCCAAAGTCCTTGGAACAGCTTCTGCGCGACTGGGTGCTACTGTGTGGGTTACCTAATGGGACGGGACAGAACCAAACTTGGATTCTAAACAAGGCACATCGTTTCTGTGGGTGCTCTCATTTGTTTGGTGATTCCTATAAGAAAATGAGTTAACTATACCTTTACATTAGTGATAGCTCTTCCCCATGATGAGAGAAGAGCAGAGACCCATGTTGCTTCAGCCACAGGTGTTCAGAGCATATGGACCGAGTCAGAAATTGAACCCCGAAGCCATGGGTTCTAGTACAGACCTAACTCCCATGTTTACAAAAATGGGTCAAGTCGGCTCTGAGCATTTATGGATTTTCTGATTCTTGTTCCTTTGGAATACCCTGGAATGTTCTAGGTCATCTTGGTTCTGCCTCAGTCCTTTAATACAACTTCAGTCCACATGCTTAAACTTTCAGCCGTGGCAACCTCAGGGAGAGAGGTGATAAAGTCATCCGTGTCCATATGTGGGTTTGCTCTGCATGTGGACACTTGCAGACATGCCTAAGTCCTGCTCACACTGTGTGCAATTCTATCCTGACACCACGCCCAGGGCACTAGACCCCAGGAGGGGCGAGAAAGATGCAGATCTGAGAAATATATGCTTTATGTGCTTTACACGTGACTGACTTGCACACATGGGCTCACAGAAACACAGCCATAATTGAATGCATTTCACCAAAATCTCAGAGGCACTTAACCAGTCTCAGAACACAGAACATTCCAGTAGGCTGCACAGGAGCCAAGGGCCACACCCATGGGAGGGACTTCAAGCTCGGTGACTTTGGCACATCTCCTGAATTCTGACCTCAGACCCTGGTAAAGAAGTGAACCTCACTTCCACTCTCACAGTTTCTGGGAGCATTCCTCAGTCTGTCACATAAGCGCACTGACCCTGGAGCTCAGGACCTGTGCGGGAGGGTGGCAGCCTCTGTTAGACTGTGGGTCCTTTCTACCTGTTGGGGTGCAGGGGACACATCAGATCACACACCAGGACCAGCAGGGGTCATACTGCAGAGAGGAGGGGTTATGGGGAGTCAGGCCCTTTCTGCACAAAGGTGATCTGAAATTGTGGACCCTCCCTCAGTCCTGCAGGACCCGAGTCCCCTCTTCGCTGGTTGCCCAGTACACATTGGAGCTGCCCCTTGCTGACAGGGGCCATCTCCTGCTGACATGGGGCAATGAGCTCCCTGGTTCTCCTCCAGCCTTGGAGCTGAGTGTTGTGACCAGAGCCTCTCACAGGCCTTCTTCCTCAGACACCCGCACATCTGCTCTGGCCTAGTACTGCCTCTTCCAGCATGCACATCCCATGCCAAGAAGCAAATACGGAACAGTGCGTGGCTGCACAAAAATGATGCCCGCGTAAATCGTTCCCCCTAAAGAACATTACGGCAATTTAACCTAAAATTCAGGCAAGGTTCTGATCCGGACCAACTTTCAAATCAAGGTCTAGGACAAGCAGGAAACCCAGCCTCCCAGGAGGCCGCCCCGCCCCGCCCAAGGGGAGGTGCAGAGAAGCGTGAGCTTCCTCCAGGTCAAGGCAAGCCCATAAAGCAGGTCCGCGGAGCCGTTTCTGGGAGTGAGGAGGCATCGCCCTGGCTTGGGCGCTGGCTGCTGCTTTCCTTGCTGGCCTGGTCCCGACTCAGTGACCAAGCCTCCGCAAACGCCTAAGTAGGGCAGCTCCGGATTAGTGCAGGTGCTGTTCAGACGCTCGGAGGCGCTTTCCGATACAGTCTGTGCTCTCCAATATCCGTGTATGATGGAGAGCGCGGGTGAGACTCACTAGAAATCGTCAGCGGTAAGCTGTGCTGGCGCTGAAATGAGGCTATGGCAGGCAGCGGAGCATAGGGGCCCCCGCATTTATCAGTCTGAAATCAGCCAGACAGTCAAATAGCCCTTCTCTCCAAGGCTCACCTGTGATAAACGCTCATTCTTTCAAAATCATTTTCTGGCGGACTTAGTACATAATGAGAGAGTGACTGGTGGGTACCATCACTGTTTCTTCTAATTCTCAAGTGGGCAGACACCAACGACTCAGCAGACACGCTTATTACCCATCTCACAGGTCGTGTCTCAACACCTCCACCGCCCTCCAAGCAGCGGAATTAAGGTTTAAATCCAGGGACCTCGCTCTCTCACCAGTGAAAAATAAGCTATGGTACATCAACTCACCCCTAACAACACATTCAAACATCCTAATTGTTTTCAATGTTTCCTAAAGGATTTATTTTCTAATAGAAAGAGAATGTATCTGAAATATTTTAGTCTCAGAAGGAGCTTGGAAAGGTAGTATGCAAAATAATAAATAACAGAGTTTTTGTGCTGTTTTCATATCAATATGTTAATTCTTGCTAATGAATTTTTAGATTGAATTTGTTTTCCAAATCATTGCAATTATCATTTTTAGCTTATGTGATTTCGGTGTGAGACACAGTGGGGAGAGCTGCGGGTGCTCCTTTCCATATTTCACATTTGATTTTTAAGGTTTCATAAGCATAAGTCTTGAAAAGCAGGATAACCCTGAAAAACACCCTGTAGTTCAAAACTATTTCATCTACAATTCACCTCCGGAAAATGTTACTCTCTTTCATGCAAAGGAAGAAAACTATCAGATGGAAACGATTTCTACCTGCTTCTCATTGTTCCTGAAATTAGCCACCCTATCAAATTCTCCCTTTACAAGTCAGACTGAGCACAGAACACCTGTCTTAATGTGAGAATTTTCTTTTGCAAAGGAAACAGCCAAGCCATAGGAAGGAAACAGACAGACGAACATGCAGTCTCTGAAAAATGCATACCCCAAAGAGGCTGTCTCCGGGACTGCAATTTGCAGTCCCATTCTGAGGAAGGGCGGGCTCAGTGTTTCTGAGAGCTACACCCCCCCAGCCCCACCCCCCTACCCCCCCCCCCCCC
>RJWH01002378.1:0-201303 GCA_004363575.1 Solenodon paradoxus | reverse complement strand
AACGGAGCTGAGTTTGCAAGCTGACAGGGAATGGAGAGGCTGGGGCGCTGATGTCAGAGCCAGAAGACAGTTGTGATTGGATCTAATTAGACTTTGCAGCAGCAAATAGACCAGCTCCCTGCGTGATTGGCTTCAAAGTGACTGGTTCCAAACAACCGGAGACGGCAAAGTAGAGCCCAACCTAGCCGCCCGGAGAGCAGCCTGGAGGAGGAGGGCTGAGTGCGGGCCCCCGCCCCCCGGCCCCCGCCTGCCTCCCGGGCGGGCGGTGTGGCAGGCTGACTCCCAGCCAGCCCCGCGGGGAACAAGTGACAGAACAATTACCGGAGGGAGGCCGCGGGGCTGAAGGCTCCATCCTAAAAAGTGAGCCCGCTCCTTGGTTTGCAAAAGCAAGAGCCGAGCACGGCGGCAGGAGCCCGAGAGGCAAGCTTGCTCAAGCTCCGGGATCGCCCCGTGGACGACCGACTTCAGACATGGCATCCGTCCTGGGGACCAGTAGAGCGGCCGGCGGGCTTGGTGGTCAACTCAGATGCAAGTCCAAGAGAAGGCGGAGGAGACGGTCCAAGAGGAGAGGTAAGCCTGCTCTCTAGGTCCTCTGCGGTGTCCTCCGTCCTGTATCCGGCTGCTTCACTTTGGATGCGGGCGGGAGGGAGGACAGAGCTGGAGTTGAGGTCCTTTGTAAAAGGCTGGAGGCTTGGCCAGCGCGGAGGGGACAGCGCTGGCTCGCAAAGCCCAGCAAGATCTTGAGGAGGGGAGATGGGCAGGCTGGTGCCCTCCGCTGAGGCGACTCTCTGCTGGCCCCTCCGAGGAGCCCTGGACCTTCTCGGAGGCGGTGTTTCAACACTGAGCCAAAGGAAACACTCTCTTAAGCCAACATCCCTAAATGCCTGGCGCCAGCTTTTCCATCCAAATTGTCTTGAAAGAAGGAAGGAGTGGGCACAACCTTGGCGATCATTTCACCAAATAGGCTGACAGTCCCTACTTAGTGTGGCACCCGGAATAATGTGCAGAGAGCACCGGGCTCGTCCTGGGGAAGCAGGCAGAAATTAGTAGAGGGAAAGAGAAATAAGCATCACATCTGGTTCACGGAGAAAAGCTGCAGCCCAGAAAAGCTGAGAGTGGCTGAATGACAGGTTGCTACTGACACGCTGTCATGTTTGTGCCTGCCACCGATGTTTGGAGAGGCGGCACGAAGTTAGTCTTGGCACCGCCGCCAGGGCTTCCCGAGGCGGTGTGAATTCTGCATGGCAAGAAGCAGTGTCCTCTAGGGCCATCGCTGCTGTTCTCCCAGGAAGGAGTGCCACAGTGTCTAATGCCGCCGTTCCCTTCAGGGAGGACCTCGTTCTCACCTTGTCGTGGGTCTGCAAGGAGAAAGTTCAGCTTTTGCTGTTATTAGAAATGTGGTCACTAATAACTAAATAGAGAGTTCTGTGGAACAGTTGGAAAGGCAGCACTAAATTCTCCAATGTCCCAGGTCTTCGGGGTGTGTTGTGAGACATGGTGAGGGGTGTAAGTTCATCCTGAGAATTTCTGGTTGTGCAAGAGTGTTCTAGGGTGAATTTCTGCGCATCTCTTCTGCCACTCTTAACAGTGCCCCAGTCCTGCCTGACTTCTCCCAACATCAGGAAATAACCAGGCAGTCTGAAGACAGGCAAGCCCACCCCCCCAACCTCCATGGCAGGACAAGGGAGAAGCAGTTGCAACTTCCAGAGAGATGCTGAGCCAGGATGTCGGGAACAGGGCGCTTTGGTAGATCTAAGTGATGCTCCTTTAACTCTCCAGCTGCTAAATGCATGTCGGTTAGTCACTTTGTTGTCTGAAAAATTCGTTTTGAAACAGCTCTCTTACTGTCTTCCAAAACACTAACTTAAAGTGATGCTGATGATGAGAGAAATCACAGAATTTAATGATACATTAACTTTCAAAAGAAAAACAAAGAACCGTTATCTTCTAGACTTCAAGTGCTCATCTGGTCCCACTATCTTTGTTTACTCTATTTATATTTTTAAGATGGAAGAGTATGGAATAATATTTCACAAGAAATCAATCTCTAGAAATAAAATGCTGACAGACATTGGTGCCTTTTCCAAAGACCCTTTTCTTACCTCTACATGTCAGTCATGCTGGCTTAGAAAGCATTCTGTTTTGGAAAGAAAAACAAGACATTTGAAGGAGATTTCATATGCTATAAATATATCTATAAGAAATCAAACCAAAAATTTGTCTATGAAATATTTCTGTGCCTTGGTTATGTTGCATGTAGCATGTCTCTTAATTTCCAAAGCCGAACTGAAGTGAGAAACAAAAGGAAGGAAAGGTACCGCACTTTGCTCTAATAGGAGGGTGTGTGTGTGCGTGTACAGTTATCTAACTGCTACATATTCACTTTGGGGGAAAAATAAACAATGTAGATGTCATAGATCAAAATGAAAAGAAGCGATAGCAATTCTGGGACACGGTATGCCGCTATTTGCATTTTCCTGGGAATAGAGCAGTTTTGTATAGTTCTTAGTTATCAAGACGCTTGTCTTTCTCTTCTACAGAACAGTGGTGAATTTAAACAGTCACTGATTAGAACAGCCTCAGCTCTGGGACTTCTCTAACATCAAAACCTTGTGTTTGTCCCTGTCAAAAATTCACATACCCTTTGGTGGGTTCAAGGACTTGTAGAAGGTTCTGTTGACTGCTAACCCTAGCCCTGGTCATGAAAAGGAGAGGGTTCTCTGCACATGTGAGCAAGGAAATTAAAATGAATGTTAACTTTTTGCCAGTGATAGTATATACCCACCTATTCCAATAAACCAAACTCATTTTTGAAGATGCGTCTTAACTTGTAGCTTTCCAGTGTTGAGAAATAATACTGGCTACTCTGTGCACGTAGATCAGTGGCTTTGCTCAGACTTTTTGATTATGTTTTTTATATCAAAATAATCTATGGACTCTGAAATACAAGTTCAGTGGCCAAATTTGAAGAATGGATACGATACTTCCATTATTATTAAAAACCGTATACAACCTCAGAAATGAAATCCTTTCCTGTACTACATAGAAGAACACATTTTAAAAAATTAAACCAGGAAAATGAGACCTTAGTTACAGAATATGACTTTTGGGGATTAATTATCCAGGAACTGTGTGTCTCCCAAATATAGTTACAGAAGACTCTGGGCCCCCTTCTCACCTCTGCAACCTCTGGAATGGCGGCAGGTCCGGGGCTGCCCACTTCCAGGTTCTCTATGTGGTATTTTTAGTTGGGACTTTCTTTTAGACATTATATGCAAGTGCTTTACCTTTTCTGTACATATGACAAATGTCAAAATCTGACTTTGTATGGGAGAGGAAATAGGCAGCTGAAAAAATATGAGGACATAGAAATCACCTAATTTTACATACATATAAGGGAGTATTCACCTCCCAAAACATGTGAGACGTGCCTTCGTTTGTGCAGCTTCTCATTCATTCAGAGACTCTCAGGAGTTAACGAACACGTGTGGTTCATGGAAACCACTAAAACCACCCCCAGATTCCCGCAGAGCCTATTTCTCATGGACTCTGAGACCCCATTTTGGTTTTCATTTCTGGGAAGAATCATGCAAGGGAGTCACACAACCCACCATTGTGTGATAATAGTAGAGTGATGTCCGCTGGTTGTAGAAGAGAAATGAGTGTGTGAACATGATAAAAGGTGCATATTTTAACCCAAAATAATAGAGGTGAAGGTTAAATTGGTTTTAATTAGTATCAGCTCAACCAGGTAGAATAAGAAGCAACCCTCATCAAAGCAGTACCAGATTTTCCACTTCTACACCTAGTCTCTGAATGGTGGGTCCTGGGATAGCGTGCTCAGTGTGCTGAGGACCTTCCTAGGTGTGTGTTTAATTGTGAAATTGATCATAGAGCAGTTGTGTCTGTTGGGAGCGCAGTTTTCCTCAAAGAAATAGTGCAGCAGCATGAAATGCATCTTGTAAATGAATGTTTTTAATATTTGACACATTAGTAGCAATGTGTAAAATGACTTAGGTTTCCGTAAATTTTTTAAAATTTTCTTTCCATGCAAACATACTTGAGAAGGATTGGGAGTTGGTGCACCCTCAGGCGCATCGATAATGAAAGCTCGGGCGTTGAGGCCCTGCCCTGGGTGAAGGGGCCCTGTCCTAAGCACTGGCTCAAGGCCCACCTTTCTCTGAATCATCTCACAGTGAGATGAGTTAGCTCTGGACATCTAGCCATTGTCCAGGGGGACCAGTGCACGGAGTTTTAGGAGACAGACAATGAAATTGGGAAATACCAGTGTGCATAGCTCGGGGAGAGTAAACGAGGGTCACGGGAGACAGGACCAGCCAGCTTCAGACTCAGAGAAACCTGCCTTACAAAGTTGGCAAAAAGAGGATGCAAGTGGAGCAGATGGGTGACAGACGCGGGCTTGTGGAACGAAATTCTGTGCAAAGTTAATGAAATAGAGAGCTTGCCCAGGATGCAGGCAGAGAGGCCCCTGGCCCTTCCCCTCTGCACCCTCCATAGAGAAAGTCATAGGGGACCCCGTTTGCCCTGGCCTGTGGGGGTTCCCAACGCTTGGACAGCTCATGTGGAAGCATTGGATTTGGTGATAAAATTAAACTGATTAAACCATTCGCCATCATGTAATTTGCGTAAGGCTTTTTTTTTTTTCCTTTCTCTTTTTAAAATTTGTATTAGTCCCTCTGGTTTCTAGTGACCCGTGTAATAGCAATAATTTGAGATTGCTTTGAGGGCATTCGCCGTGATGAGTGGACTTGAATGTAGAATAAAAATATGAGGCTCATGTATTACATCCAAACAGCAGCAGTTCAGCTGCTGCAGCGACGTCCAGAGAGCATTATGTAAGGAGGAGAAGGCCAAGCGAACAGCACTTCTCTTTCCTGAGGCGAGGATAGATGACGGACACTCTGGGGGTGTGTTCGACCTGAAAGCCACACGGATGTGCACATGCGTTTGGTGTTTGTGTAGGTGTGCACATCCACGTATCTATGTATCTGTGTGCACCTGTACGCACAGCAAAGACTGCTGAAACATTTGAGCAATTTTTATATCTGATGGCTTCTCTTTCTAAAGTGCTAGAAAACGAATGTCTGTGTTCCAGTAAGATGAACAGTTTGAACAACTCATAAACCAAAAATAATTGTATACTCTGGTCTTTCTCATTTAAAAAAAATATTCCTAAATAGAAGTTGCATTGGTAAATGGAGCTTTTAATTACTAAGAAAGACGATTTTCAAAAGGACACATTTCCACACAGACAGCACTTATCACCATTTCAAAACTCGAAATAATAGGAATGCAAGTGAAATATGCGAAGCACAGAAATCCTCCATGAGCTAGTCGAAGTCTTGAGTGCTTCCACCTCCGGCGGCCTGGAGCGCAGCAGAGCGCCCGGCCCCGTGGCCAGCCTTCTGGAAACAGCGCTGAGCCGGGTGAGCCTTTCCTCTGTCTCTGAAAGCTTTGCTTCCACTGAAATACAAAAAAACATGCTAGTAAATACTACGTAAAGAGAATGGTTTATTCTTAGCCATTCACATATTGCAACTCACTTAAGAGCATGCCACTCTCAAATAAAAGGGCATAACATTCCAAATGAGGAGAGGCTATTGAGCCCGGGTGCGCGTGCACATCCGGTGTGCTCCTCAAGGTGGAAAACAGGCAGGGAGCGGTGCGTCTAGTTATTTAAACCTTGGACCCTTGTTCTGGCATGGTTGACGGCCTGGTTCCAAGGCATCCCATCCTTGGTGATTAAACTTTGAGCTTTTAATATTTATTTGCTTATTGTATTTAAAAGAAATGGAGTCTGGGGCTTTTGCAGCTGATTTCTTGACTGACTTTGTTTAAGCAACAGCATTCTAAGTGGGACTGTGAGCCCTAACTCTCCATCTGCAAATGGAAAAATGAATCCAATTTCCCAGGAACCACATCAAAGAATTAGTAACCTAGAAATGGAGATCTTTGCTTTTTAAGAGATCTGAAATTCTCTTAAATTGGTCTCTTGCAGAAATAGAGGATTTTTTTCTGAAGAAGCTTAGATATTTGAAAATAAAGAGTTAATCTGAATCCTCTCCATTCTCTGTGGAGAGCTAGTCATTTTTTATTCTAGTTACAGTTATTGAGTATGAAAGACAGAAAAATAATTTCATTTTATTATTTTATTGATGGGGAATGAATACAATTAGTATCAGTTTTAAAGAAAGGCTAATAAATGTCCTTTTTGTGTTATAAAGTACACACACATGCTCACACATACACCCCCACATGCACACTTATACTATAATCCATTATAAATTGTAAAAATTGCCAACACTTAATGCCAATTTTCTGAATCTCCAAAAATAACATAGATAATATAAATAATAAAGATAATATAAATTTTATGTTTATAGTAAAGAGGGGATTTTATGCTTCATTAAGGAACAATGTCCAATAAATGGAGCATCCATAGAAACAGAAAAAGCATTTATGTTTACAATGGAAGATACATATAATATAAATACTCAGGTGACTTTTAGAACCGAAGATCTTATCTTTTTGACTTCCAGAGAGAAGAAATTTTAAAGCATTTTTTTTAGCTGCATGCATTTAACTGACAGGATGGAAAGTGTTTCTCTCATGTGTTCGGGGCCTGAGAGGGCAGTTGGAGAAGGGCTGTTTGTGGGATGGCTATTTCTGTGCGAACATGAATATTGGGAACTGGAGACTTGAGTGCAAAGGTCCATTCTGTCCTCCTTCGTGTGATCAAACTCTCCCAAGGATTAGAAGTGCAGTCCCCCAGTGTAGGCAAAGAGAGATGAATGTCTAAGGTAAGTATCTTTAGCTAAAATCTGGTTACATCCGGTCACTGAGTTTTCAGAAAGCTGTCAGCAGATACTTGACTTCAAAGGCAGGGTGTCTTCTGCTGTGACCATTCAGATCATCAACAAAACTAATACTGCTCAGAATACATCTGCGGTCTCTACTATATAGAAGTGACTGATTGGCACATAATAGAAAGTGTTACTTAAACCTTAGCCAGGGTGTGCTTTGGAGAATTTTATAGATTTAATTAATCTTTGCTGCTCCATTTATTTGAGATGAAATCTCTGTTACTTATTTCCTAGACCCGACCGCTCTGCCTCATCATTTCATAATGTCTTACATGATTTCTCAAATGTCTCTCACGGGTGCGGCTAGACCCGCCCAGTGGGGCTCAGGGTTCTGAAGCCCGGCCCGACCCTCATGAGTTGAAAATGCCGACCCAAGTCAAATCCCTTCTCTGGCAAAAACCAGACAAAAAGTGAGTGCTGCTGCTTCTGAGAAGCAGGGCTGAAAAGTCCCAGCCAGTGCCCCACTCCAGCACACCCCCAGACACCGATACTTCATTAGAATACAGATCGCGCTGGTCCAAGTCCTTGGCACAAAACACATGTCCTCTCTTTAAAATTAAAGTGATATTTCCTAAAAGTTGAATTGCTTTGTGAAAAGTGCAATTTAATAAACATGACAGAAACATCAGCAAAACAGATTTTGACCTCCTCGCACCCGAATTTCACTGGGTTCATTCAGCCCTGTCGTTAACAGATGCTCTGTGCATTTGGCTGATGGCTGTGAAAACCGATGTGTCCTCCAAGGAGACAGGTTTCTGAGCCTGTGCTCAGCCAAGGGCCGTGGCGTGAGGGGCACACACACTCAGATTCAGTCTGAACATATAACTTACCACAGAAGATTTTATACACTGGGGTGATGAGCTAAAAATTAAAAAACAGAATACCTTTTACTTAAGTGATGCAAACCTAGGGGGCCTAATTCAACCACAGACAGAAAGATGTTTTACATGTGCTCTAAATATTAGTGCTGTAGATGCAAGTTTTTAAAAGAGTGTCTAGATTCCACCAGAAAGGGCCTATTAGTTCAGGGCATATGGTTCCAGGAGAAATGTCTAACATTCAAATGAGTCCATGTGTTCCTTTTTTTCCTAAAGATGAAATAAATTGGGGTGTGGGGGAGATCATTGTTACTTATCTAGGCAAAATACTAGGATAAATGGTAGCTTTAAAAAGCTCTAAGTCAATGGAGTGGGAACACACAGCCTTGAAAGGCCCTGCGCAGAGAAAGAGCAGATGCCCTCCCCTCCACAGGTGTGGATGCCGATGCCAGAGAAGCTACCCCAGAGCAGGGCTCCACCCATCCCTGATTGAAATGCAGGGACTTGTTTACCTACTGAGCATTTGGGATGATAAAGTCATTCCCTGTAGATTTAACACATTGGAGATTTCATATAATCTTATGTTATCACTGGAGTTTTCCAATTCTGTTCTTGAAGGGAGTTAAATTATGATTTGGGTTTTTGTGTGGCGAGAATGAAGAGCATCCAGGCTCCACTCACACATCTGTGTGGACCCCATATGTGCGTGCAATGGGAGACTCGAGGTCGAGGCAGGGAGAAGCATTGACTGAAACCATGGATATTGAAATTGTCAAAGACTCTCTAACTCTGGAGCAGAGGCTATGTATACACATTCTTAGATAAACATTTTTTAAATGATGTATAGGAAAAAATCTTGACTAAACTTCTGAGAATGGAGAGTAATCTTTGCTCTAGAGTATTGAGGAAAACCTCCATTGCTTAAAGTTCTAAAATATCACTTTAAAAAAATTTCCCTCTGTGGCTATGACACAGGAAGAAATGAAATAAATCTTTTTGTCTTTGCCATGAAGAGAAATTTTAAAAAGCTGCCTCTTCCCAAACAGAGGGCACTGAATTTCAAGTGTGGGCCATCGTAGCCTATCCTTGTCTGTCACTCCGCCTGAAACACTGTCTGTGTGTCAGAGGAGGACAGAGAAGCTGTGTGTAAGTGTTATCTGTACATTTGCAAATGCCCCCTGGGGTGCCTACTAAAAAAGGCCAAAAAGAAAAGCTGGACCAACAGTCCAGCTCTTTGCGCAGATGAGTCTCTGAGGGTCTAGAAGCACAAACATAAACTCAGACACCAACCAGAAGAAGGTAAACTGCCATGACCCCAGCACACAGGAGCAGGTTTTGTGAGATTTATATTGTTTAAATATGGAATATTTTCCGATGTTTCGACAAAATAGATTTCTCTTGTATTTCTTTTGTTATTCCCAATAAAATGCCTGCATGTAAGCTAAATCATTAAAATACCCTTCTCTAGGTATGAACATTTTGATTCCCTCCACCATGTCAAAACATAATAAATACTCAATTAAAATCCACTGAGAAAATTGACTTTGTTTCTACATAAGAACTGAATGTAGAAGTTATCAGAATCATGAAGCCAAAGGGCACCTTTCCAGAGATGGAGTGACTCCGTTGACTGAAGGGGGCACTGACCATATGTGGGGACAATGGGTGGGCTCTGGGTGGCAACATGCAGGACACCTTCAGTCCTTGGTGACCATGTGGCTTCTCTGTGGTACCTTGTCAGCCAAGGTCAGCATGTGCGAATGTGGGTCCCTGAGGTCTGCAGTCCCACCTCACCAGTCTCCACCTCGCCGTTCCCTGTCTCGCGCTTGCCCATCAGTGGTGGAGCCCAGTGAAGGGATAAATGGTGATCACAAATTTATAAAGGCACGTCTGTGCTGATGGTTTCGGCTATGTCACTGAGTTGCTCATTGAGCATCTACTAACCATCACATGTGTTGTCACTGGAATGAGTGGCTGGGGATAGCCCACCCCTTTCAAGAACCACAGACCTGGGAAAATCCCCAGGACTCTGAACGGTCTCGGTGAGCAGAACTTCGGAGTCTCATCCTCACCCTGACCTGTCCTGCGCCCTCAGCCCAGCCCCAACCTGGTCTGCTCACCTTGGCCACCCCCAAGTGGCTACGGTGGTCAGCTAGGGATTCATTCATCACAAGTCTCAGGAACATTTCCACACTCAAAACACTGGTAAACGAAACCGTACTATGAGTTAATGCCACTGATGTGTGCTGAGTTTTGACTTCCCCACAGAGTCTTATCTCCGCACCTGGGCATCTGTCCCCCCAGAACTTTTTTCTTCTCAACCCAGTGAGGGAAGGGGACTGCCTCTTGTCTCAGGAGGAACTTTGTTTCTTCTTTTGCTGTTCAAGCCACTCTGACCTGTGTCTCCAAGATGTCCCTGACCCATGTCTTTCTACTAGAAAATGTTATTTCTTGTATCAGGGTTCTCGTCATTAATATCAAAACCCACCTCTGTGTCGGAAAAGGTTCACATGTGTTTACGAAAGCAGACATCATCTGCTGTGTTTTAACCAAGTATCTCCTGGAATTCTGACCTGACGTGGCCACAGTTCCTGATGCAAACCATTCACATCCTACTCGCTCTTTCTCTGTCTTGGTGTGTGTGTGACTCAGGAACAGCACTCTGTAAATTAGCTGATGTCATTTCACAAGATGGGTGACTTCCCAGTCTGGGTTCACAGTCTCCCATCTTGATGGACAAAAAATAAACAGGGACAGGAGGTGACACTCCCATGTGACAGCAGCAGTACCTGGCCAGGGGTGTCAAGGTTACTCACTTCCCAGGCAAAGCATAATAACTAGAAATTCCTGGAGCTGGATGTGTCTATTTTACAGAATGTTAGTCTAGACCGAAGGTTAACAAGACACAAGAGGGATAGGTCCTGAAAGGTTCATTTAGTTGAGATTCGGCCTTTGTGTTTTCAACAAGAGTTTCTTGAAAAGTCAAGTGTAAATCAGCAGTGACGAGGCCATTCAGCTGACTACACGTCTGGCCACCAACAGGAAAGGCTAAACATTTGTCTCTGTCAACACTTGACCATCCTCCTCCAGAAATTCCTCCCTGCTGTGCCTTGTCCTCACTGCAAAGTGGGGGCAAGTTTGGGATTTTGAAATTGTGTGACTGTGTATGAATTAGAAGATTCCATATGCATTTCATGTATATATGCATTGACTGAAACCATGGATATTGAAATTGTCAAAGATTCTCTAACACACACACACACACATATTCTCAATGAACAGAAATCTGTGTCTTTCACACTTACATGGATATTAAGTGACCTTTTGAGATAGTTTAGAGTAAGAAGGGCTTTTGTACATACTGGTCTACGTGAATAACTAAAATGTCTAGAAAGACAATATGTTCATTTGTTCAGACCCCCAGAACAAAGTGGCAGGGTGTGGGAGCTTAACCCACAGGCACGTCTTGGGACTGGGGTCTGATGCCAGGGGCAGGGCTGGTTCCTGGAGGCCTCTCTCCTTGGCACACAGAGGCCATCTTCTCCTGAGGTCCTCACCAGTCCTCCCTTGGTGCTTGTGTCCTGATCGTTCTTCTTATAAGGAGGGACACAGTGTGGGATGAAAGCCCACCCTGAACCTCACTTTAATTGCAACTTTAAAAAACCCGTTTTCAAAAACAGGCAGGTGCTGAGGTCTAAGGACAGGAGCCTCAGTACATGAGGCTGAGGCCACTCCAGCCCATGACAGCAGATGGACAAACAGCACTATGCTCCTTTCCAGACCTTTCTTAGAAGCCCCAGTTGGCCGAGTGTTCCTGGTGCTCTTTCCTCAACCAGCAGCTCCACCCCAGCCAGAAAATGCATGCATTCCCTGCTCAGCCTCCAGTGAGACTGAGCTCTCTCTACAGGTGAGACATACTGGTAGTTGGAAAACACCAGCTTCAATTAATAACAGTTTTCCCAGGTTCCTCTGCCGGGCGCTGCCATGTGAACCTGACCTTATCTCCCTCCTGGCAGTGCCTGCTGAAGACCCTCGCGAGTGCAGGGCATGCGTGTTGTCCTGGTGCTAGAAAGGCAGCCTTCTAGTCATCAGAGGAGTTTCTGCCCCAAGTGTCTGCACCCTGCATGGAGTCAGGCCGGGACCCCGGGGAGAGCAAAGGGCCCTGGTCATCTTGGGACGATGTCGTCTCCCTTTCATGTATGAGGGAAGGGGGTCCAGCTCAAGGGGTCGCTTGAAAGATTGAGGGCCCAAAGAGCATGAAGGGCATGCGCTGGGTCAGACCAAGGCTCTCAGAGAGGGGACACAGCCTAGCATAGGCATGGGGATTCCAAGGGGACCCCAACAAAGGTATCAGGTCGAGGCGCACAGACGCTGGGTCAGGCTCACAGATGGCAGGTCAGGCACTCAAGCATGAGGAAACTTACGCACACAGGGGACTCCTGTGGCGAAACTCAGGGCCAGTGTCCAGGGTTCACGGGTCCCCTCCAGGGCATAAATCGTTGGAGCCCAGTTCTGAAGGATTTCAGGGCCTCTGTGTTCCCCATTCCCCATCCGTACCCGGGCTGAAACCATTACGTCCTGAGTGTGCACGTGTTTATCTCTGTGCTTCGGTGTACATGCATGGATGTAGACACCTATACACATGCACACTTGTGAACGAGTGTATCTGTTTCTGTCTTGTGTGTGCACATGTGCACTTGTGAGCCTGTGTGTGCCTCTGTGTGCGTGTACACTGTGGGGCCACATCGCGTGCTTTGCTCATGTAGATGTGCATATACACACAAAGGTGTGCACATGTACATGCACATATTCGCACACCTGATATGCTCACTTGCCTGAGTGACAATGCTCTCTAATCGCAAGTGTAAAAGAAACTTAGAGAAGCCTGCAACACACGTTTTCACTTCATTTTTCAGATATCTGTATCATATCTATATATTGAATTCCAACATAAATATTACTTGGGGTACAAGGTGAAAACATTGTAGGACGACAATGAGTTAAAGTTAGAGGCGAAGGAATTTTAAATTCTATTTCTGAAGAAGCAAATGGGACCAAAGGAAATCAGTGTGTCTTGTGTGCCCGACATCCACATACACACCGCACGTGAGGACGCTTTATTGTGATATTCAAACTAGTTCATATCGTGCAGTGAAAATAAAGCACATTATGCATGCAGTACATCCCTGAAACTGAATTCAAATATTATAAACTGTTTTCATCAAACTGAAATACACCTTTTTGGTGCGTATGCATCTAGATTTAAAACGAAAACATCCTGTGTGACCTTGTGTGCCTGTGTGTTTGTGTATGGGATATTTTTCATCCACTTTCATGCATAAACAATCAGCCTAATGTTCCAGTTTCCCAGATTAGACCAGCTCACATTCTATGCTCAGGATACAAAGTCAAAAGCCAGCTGAAGCCAGAGGTAAACACACAGGCCCTGTTCTAAATTCACTGAATAAATGGAGTGAAAGTGGATTACAGAAACAAATTTGGGTATGGAAGAGTCAAATAGGACATCTGAACCTGGTGTGATGAGGGAGCCTGGAGGAGTCCATCCAGAGCAAAGCAGTTCAAACCCTGAGAGCCTCGCAAGAAAGTGGCTATGCCCGCAGGACACCACAAAGGTCCTCGGGGAAGAGAGTCCGGCCAACTCCATCCACAGCGGGCTCACAGTCCCATCTGTTCCAAATCTCATTGATAAGGTCATTTGACATAAACGCACAGGTAGGATTTCTGGTTTTAATTCCTTTGTAAAATAGCACCGATTTGTGGTGGCATTTTATCTAGCACAGGCTGGAGAACCTGGACGCCGAGTCTCCAGAATGAAATCAGGAGGCTCCCCAGGGTACTGAACCCAAGGAAGAAGGAACAGAACTGACCCTGATCACTTAGGGGCCTGAAGGGCCTAGAGCCAGGACACATGCGTCTGGGGGGTGCAGACATCTCTACACCCTGTGTCATGTCAGGCATGGAACATGGGCTCACCCACCCCACAGGGACATGATGATGTTATTTCTGCCCTAAATCACTAGAAGTGAGGTGATCTTTTCTGCAAATAAGAGTTCAGAGATATATCCAAAAATAGAATCAAAACACAGGATCAAATAGAGGTGGGGTGTCCCGTGTTTGTGAGGAAGAGGGAGGACTGGATGAACCAGACCACATGTTTGAAAAAACTCTCCAGGCAGAGTTTCAGGGCACCAGAACCATCAGTGCTGTGAGTGGAAACCAGGGTGGGCCTACTATGGTTCATGGTGCCAGGACTTGGGGCCACTTTCTAGACACTTAGAGCCATGGGCAGGTGATTACTCCCTTCCTGACATCCCCCAGCCAGATGGACTCAGGGTAGGACCCTAGATCCACTCATGCAGCTCGTTTTCCTTGTGGAGGGAGGAGAATTTCAACACAGTATCCAGGCAGCAGGTCAGATGACTCATCCCAGGTCTGGAGGGACATCAGGGTCAGCATAGGGACATTTTCCACCCAGGCTCTGGAGCCAAGGAGGCAGACAGTCCCCCATTCAGCTTAGGGGGGAAACAAGTTCAGAGACAGATGCTCAAATAAGTGTGCCTCCCTGGCACTGGCCCCTTATGCAGTCACTAGGTCCTCCATGGAAAAGCTGCACTTCCTTCCAAAGGGCTCAACCTCTGAAGCCACAGACATCACCTTGTCCCCACTGCCTGCTGGATATGGCCAGTCAGACCCAGGCTATTTCAGAATCCAGGCACTTCCTATAGGAGCACAATCCTGGATCTGGACAAGCCTCTGCTGCTTTCCTGTCTCCTCTTGTGACCACATCATTAGCCAGCAGGTGATCAGAGCTTAGTCCAGCAGCTGGGGAGGGGAGGCATCTTCTCCTAGCTCGGAAGCCTTCTGAAACACCTTCTCCTTCCCTCAGCTGCCCCAGCCTCTACATTCTAGAAAGAGTCCCTCTGAGCTTGACATGTATCATGGGTTGGATTTCAGCTGTTTATAAATCTGAACTAGTGTGTCACTTTAGTTTCAGAATATTTTAAGTTATAAGAGAAAGTCATGGGCCACACTGTCCAGGAGCAGCCACTGAGGTGTTGCCCCGCTCTCAGCTGAGCTTTCACTCCTGGTCAGCATCCTTTTCATGTCACTTCATTTCCTAGGTCCATGGCGTCCTTGGTCATGCATAATTTTAAAAGAATGACATTATGACATTCAATAGGAAATAATCTTCAATGTTTCTCCACGCATTCATCAAAATCTATTATTAATACTATAATCAATCAAAATCTATTATTAATATCATTATTAATCTCTAAAAGACACTAAACATGCATTTATGGCTTTTGTTATTGAAACTTAAAGAGAATATTACATGATTAGCCTAAAAGACATAGATTCAGTAAACCTTTTTACAAATGAAGATACATTTCCAGAGTGAATGGGAAAATTTTAGGAGATAACATGACCACACCAACAGAGTATTAGGTAAACAACATTGAGAGTATTAGATAAAATACTGTGCTTCCTGGTAGCCAAGGCTGAAAGTGAGCTAGAAACCTCTTGCTTTCTAGTTGAAGCAATCAAAGTAGGATGCAAACCACAAGAAGAAAAAACAGGCCATTTGACTTAGAAAATTATGAAAACAGGCTTAACTCTTTGGATACTGTGACTCTAAAAGAACCTGGCGAAGACTTCATGGAAACATCTGGTTTTAAGTCATGGGTTCTAAAATGTGCTCCCAGCGCTGAGGGGGCACCAGCTTCACAGGGGGCCCATCATCCATGCCACAGAGCAGCTGTGGACCTTCTAAGGCAGGACTGTTGCCACAGGATTAAAGCCACTTCAAGTCTCTTAAATAAAAATGTGAGAAGTGGGTTAGGACCCAGACCTAGTTTTCACCACTGAAGGCTGGGTTTCGAGAACAGCGCTTCCTCATTTTGAATGCAGACACACTTCTGAACGGCATTGACTAAATGTTCCCTGACAACCTCGGCATATCAGTCCTGAGCTCACCCTAAACTGTGCCAACCCTCTGCCCAGAGCAAAGCCCACCAGGCTCTGGCACCTA
Source organism: Solenodon paradoxus (assembly GCA_004363575.1). NCBI lineage: Eukaryota > Metazoa > Chordata > Mammalia > Eulipotyphla > Solenodontidae > Solenodon > Solenodon paradoxus. The sequence continues at coordinate 185,551 of RJWH01002378.1, read as the reverse complement.
ATGTTCCAAACCCCGGCCTCCATGTCTTATGGCTACTGCTTTGATTTTCGTTTTTTAAACTATCATTCTAACCCAAAGAGAACTTTCTTCTCTTACCTTTCCTCCTCACATATTGCCCACCCCCAGTTCTGCTCAAGGACCATATTTTTAAGTCATGTGGCATTTTTAGATCACATGGAGTAACACCCAAAAGAGAGAGCTCGGGTTTGTGAGTCTCTCTGACTCCGGGACGCACATTATCAGTGCTGGTCTGAGCACTGCTGTGTCATCTGGGTGCGCTGTCTGTCCTGATGGAAGCAGAAATCACTGCAGATAACCGGCCTAAAAGTAACGAGAACCAGGCTTTCACCCCCTTGTCCAGAGCAAAGATGGGATCCCCTCGGAGGGCTCTGAGGCCCGAGTGAACTCCAGTCCTATTCCCGGCCCAGCAGCTTCTGCAGATCAGAGGTCAGACCCTTAGAAGCATCAGTATCTTCAACACAGCGCCTCCTGGAATACATAATTCCCACTTCGTTGGTGTCAAACAAAAGAACCTTTTTGGTCTCAGAATACTCTTTAAACCCACAGGAAACCTCCTGAGAAAATCTGTACACAACCCAAGTGTGAACCTTTGTGCCAAAACGGGACCTGCATCTGTCTGAATTTATCATGCTCACATGCCTGCAACCCACCCTCAAACCCCAAGAGCCTAAGAGAATGTTTACTGGTGCACTTCCTCCCCAGTTCTGTGATTTCTTTCCGAATTCTCTGATAGGCAAGACGCTGTGTCTGCAGGGAGTGCCGCTCAGGCTGCGTGTATTACGGGAGCCCTGCTGTTCAGACAAAGGGCTTGTAGCCAGCCCGCCCTCATGGCCTGCAGCTCCTTCCAACACCCTGCACACCCGTCCTGGGTACCCTCCAGGCCCCAGTCCTCAGTCCATGTCTCTCAGCCAGGTCCTTACTGCCCCGTCTCCTTCCTGCCAGACTCTTTCTCTGCTGGCCTTTTTAAAAGGTGCATGTCACCTCGCTGACATCGGAAACTATTTGATAGATTCTTTCACAGGAATACAAACAAGTGATGAGAAATTTGTTGTCACAACTAAAGAGTTCACTTGCGTGATAGTCGAAAACAGCTTTTCTCGAATGCAGTTATAGTAATGTGGTTTAGTCAAGAGCAAGACAGAGAGAGGGTTTCTGGAGAAGGGGAGCTACCCAGTGCCCCATCTCTACATGCTGGCCCAGCAGCCAGCCTCATCCATGGCCTCCCACACCCAGCCCTCCCACACCCACCCCTGCTCCTCCCCATTCAAAGAAATAAAAGAAAGGATGGGTTATATAATGCACAGGCTAACTTCTTACCATTCTATAAAAGCCTGTAATATTTTCCTTCCTGAGAGCTGTGTGAATTCTTTCCAAACATGTTCATTTTTACAAGATGACAAACTGCTGTATTTCTGTTTGGAAAGCAGCCAGATTGTATAAAGCAACAATTTCGAGCATCTATGGTGCGTCAGGAACTGTACAGAGACTCGATTTGACACAAGGAAATAGTCACTGTCACTTAAAGACCTTTGTCCCAGAGAACTTAGGGACTTGATTTCAAACATCTGCTCTAGAATGTTCTTAATGGATCATAGGTAAGCACAATTTGGAAATTTCTCATTTTTAAATGTGCATATTTTTTGAGTAGCAAGAAAGAGAAAAGTGAGCTATTTGAGCATCCTGGGGACCCAGAATGAAGCATCAGGGTACCCCAAAGGATAAAACACCAGAAAATGCCCTAAGTTTTCATCTCTCGTCAGGATGCTTAGGGGGCTTCCATGCTGTCTCAAATTCTCGGCAGCTGGAAGAAGACTCCCACCATCTGGAATAACCCGGAAATGTCAGGGCCACCTTGCTTCAGCCTGGCAGCAGCAGAAGCTGCATCATGAGACCTAGAGTGGTCCACTGCCATTATTTACTTCATCACAAAGAGGTGTGCTGCCCAGGTCCCAGAGCCTGAGCTGACGGACCACAGAGGCTAAAACACCAGGAGAATCCAACAGCGGCCCCCACCCCTCATCACACACACTCCCTTGCCCAGGGAGGCAGGATGCTCCGTGTGAAAGGCGTCCAGCTGAACCTGAGTACCTCAGCTGCCCTGAGCCGACCCTGCAGTGTCCCCCGCTTGAGGGCCCTCCAAGCCCACATGAGGCAAATGTTCCAAATACCACTGCACCTTATCCATCCAGCTTCTCCTCTGGTGACAGTTACAGACACAGAGCTCACACTAGCAACCCAGAGATTCATAGCTTCTTCTGAATCGTGGCTTCAGGAGCATTCTTCAGCTCACCGTTGCAGGTTCCAGACACTGGTGCCAGTGTGGCAGCAGACACACAGGATTTGCGTTGAGACTCAGTGGTGAGGAGCGCGTGCAGGTAGCAGAGAGCACATGGACTGTGCTGTGAGCCCAAAGGGCAGGAGCTGTGGGCGGGTGGGCAGATGAGGGAGAAGCACAAGTCACGATCGACAAGGCCACTGGCCTTCCGAGACCCCCACCATCAGGGCACAGGGCTGCAGGGCCAGCCTTGCGCAGGAGGGGAGGGGACGAACACTCAGAGGGACTCCTCTCAGGAGGCCACACGGCAAGTGACCGGGGCCTGATGGCCAAGATGTCTCAAATTAGCATAATTACTAATTATCTCTTAATAGCCCCTCTTGGCTTTGGAGACTTGGCACTTGAAATTCTGCTTAAAGTTCAGTGAGGAAAAACAAATTTCATGCAGAAACGTCTCAACAACGCAGCTGGGCTGCTGAAGTAATCATCCTGTCGAGGTAAAGGGACGAACCTGTGACAGGTGGGCTGAGCCCTGGGGCCATGCCAGCGTCCTCCCTCTCTGTGAAGACACTGAGAGTGGAAGCCGCTGCCCGCTCCCCTTGGTCTCTTTGAAGACGTCGCAGCAGCTTTTCCTGGGAGCAGGGGACTCAGGGTCATTCTAGCTAATGAAACATAATACCGCCTCCCTTAGATCAAAAGTCTGTCCAAAATGAAGGTGTTATGAAACGAAAAATAGAATAGGAAAAAAGAAAACACCGCCAAAGTCTAGCCATCCTGCTTGCTTGTTGGAATTCAAATTGAATCAGGTCCCCAAAGAGCAACACATTGGCCATTAGGTCTACAGTAAGGAAACAGATGGATCCTTTCTGTTTTTAAATATATATTTTTGCAGGACATAGAGAAGGCAGATTTGCAATTTTATCTGACAGAACAGCAGTCTTTTTTTAATCTGGGTCACCAATATTCAGTAACTTGTTAAAGCAATCTGCTGTTAATGATTTGCCAGTTGATTTGTATATTGTAATGATTTGGAGACAGTCCATCCCATCACCTTATAAGATGGATCAATAAGCCACTGGTTGGGTTCAGATAGGGACACACTGGAGTAGGACGCACCTAAGGGACAACCACTGTGTTTAAGAGGTCAGTGATGTCCAGAGGTTGAGGTGGAAATGTTCCCAGGTGCTGCTCCTCGTGCTTAACAGGCTCGACTGCTTCCCCAACCTCCACCCCCTGTCACATTCATATCTATGTGCATGACTCTCCCGGTCAGTGCTTGGAGGGGCCCATGCTGAGTGGCCACCGGTGAATAGAACTGTGCAGGGGACTCTCAGAAGAAGAATTTCGTGTCTGATGATCATTTGCTCTCAAGTATTTCATCTCATTGAGGATTCCTCACAAAAAAAACTCAAGGAGGTAAATGTTATATTTCCATTTTGCAGAAAAATAAAGTCAGGTCTTAAAACGATCAAGTTGATAACAAAACCAGGGCATGAATGTGAAGTTTTCCCATAGTACCAGGCTAACTTCTTGAAAGATGGAGCAATATTTACCATCTCTGTGTTTTGAGGAGTTACCATACCGTTTCCCTAGGGGGAGTGCCATTTTGCATTCCCACCTATAGTGCAGGAGGGTTCCCTTCTCCCCACATCCTCACCAAGGCTTGTTATCTTAGGTTTCCCATATGGCCATTTTAGCAGGTGTGAGGTGCTGCCTAAGGTATTTTGATTTGCATTTCCCTGAAGATTAGTGATGCAGAGCACCTTTTCATACTCCTGTTGGTCATCTTCTTTGGAGAAATGTCTAATCAAGTCCTTTGCCCACTCTCGAATCAGGTTACTTGCTTTTACTATTGATTAACATAACCAGGAAACTACCCCCTTCCCATCTGTGGTTTAAGAATACTTTCTTATTCTGTGGGCTGCCTTTTCAATTCTCTGGGTGGATGCCTTTGTTGTGCAGAAGCTTTTAAGTTTCAAGATTTATATCTACTTGTTTAGTTTCACTTTCATTCCCTAGAGTTTTGGTGTAGATAAAGGCTCACCCTCATTCTTTTTCATGTGGATATCTAGTGTCCCCAACACCATCTGCTGAAGAGACTGTACTACATCAAAGATCAGTTACTGCACATGTGGGTTTATTAGTCAACTGTGTTCTAACTCATCCTCTATATGTCTGTCTTTGTTCCAGCAACATACTACTTCAACTCCCATAGCTTCGTAATTTATTATGAAATCTGGAAATGTGATGTCCTTGGTTTTGTTCTTTATCTCAGAATCAAATTTTCTCTTTGGGATCTTTTGTAGCTTCCCATGAAATTGAGGGCTGTGTTTTCTATTTCTACAGAAGAATATTAAGATTTGGGGGGAAATAGCATTGAATCTATAGATTTCTTTAGGTAGTATGGACATGCTAACAATATCAAGTCTTCCAATCCATGAACATAGTTTCTTTTGACTTATTTATCTCTCCTTTAAATTCATTCAATGGTATTCTGTAGTTTTCAGCGTTCAAGTCTTTTACTTCCTCTAAGTCTATTTCTAAATATTTTATTTTTTTCAATTATTGTAAATCGATTGCTTTATTTCCCTTACAAATGGTTTATTATTGGTGATAAGAATGTAACTGATTTTGTATGTTGCTTTCTATTCTGTAATTATACTGAATTCATTTATTAAGTCCAAACAAGATTTATTGTTATTGAGTACAGAAGGTTTTCTTAAAACAGAATCATATCATCTGCTAATATGTAAATAAAACCAGGATCTCTGTACTCCACATTCATTGCTTGCAATAACCAAGATGTGGAAACAGCAATATCAAGTAAAAGATTGGAATATTATCCAGCTTTTCAAAGAAGGAAATCCTGCCATTTCTGAAAAGGATAAACCTAGAGGACACTGTGTTAAACGAAATTAGTCACAGGGCAAACACTGCATGGTTTCACTTACATGAGGCACCCAAATTAGTCAAACTCACAGAAGCAAGGATTTCAGTGATAGCCATTAGAGACTGAGGGAGGAAGGGCCGGCACTAATTCAACAGTGTGGTTTTGATGAGCCTGAGGGATCTCTTCAGAGAGCCGCTAAGTACAGTCACCAATATGGTTCTGTGCACAGGCAGCATTTGTCGAAAGGATGGTTCTCACACACGCACGCATGCAACACACATACACACGGACACACACACAGCAAGCAGGAGAGTGCACAGGGAAACTTCAGAGGTCGGGGCACATCCATTACCTGTGTGCTAAGGGAATCCTGGGTGTTCAGCCTTCTCAAATTGGATGCATTCAGGGTGTTCCCCTTTGGGAAGCTCACAGAGGAGAGGAAACTCAGCATGTTGGCACATTCTTGGTCACCATCTCAATCCTTACTGTCAGTGTCTCAAGGTGGATGGCAGGGCTGCAAACACTTCCACATTTTCCCTTCCATGTAACGGGGAGATGTCAGGGAAGATGTGAACCGTGTCCCACTGCAGAAACAAGGCTCAGCCCCACCTTCTACCCTCAGTCTGAGCGCGTGCCTAGTTAGCTCAGTACCAAAGGGGACAATAAAAAAAAACTCCTCTGGAAAACTAAAGTAAGGGCATCCACTCCACTCCACTCCGTTCACTTTGGGACCTTGCCTGCCTCCCCAGTGGTTCAGCAGGGGTAACCTCGTAACAGGTCCACGGAGCAGTGCACAGACACCGTCCTAACAAAACAGTAACATTCGGGTCCTGCATCAGAAAGTGTTGAAGACTTAAGACAATGTTATGAACCTGAATCAAACAATGATATGAAAAAGTAAATCAATATGAGGCAAGGAAGAAGATGAAACAAACTGCAAGTCAGATTAAACTATGGTGTGTCAGTGTGTATGTGTGTATGGTGTGGCAAATGTTCAGGGAAAGAAGGTTCTAGAAGATAGGATGAGAGGAACTTGTAGAACGTACTGCACACCTATCTCTGCCTCCCTCAGATCGTCCCCTTGGTGCCTCCAAGGACTTGACATGGAGCAGAATTCGTGGAGGAGGGCTGTGGGCACAGCCGGGGTGACTGTGCATATGTGCATGAGATTGCTTGGGGCCAGGACAATGGACGGGGGTTCTGCCAAAGGACTCTCAGGGGAGCACGTGTCTGTGGGAAGAGTACTGTTGTAAAAGAACTCATGGGATATCCAAGCAATGAAATAAAGTCCTCAGTTTTTAGCTCCCTGACTGGCCTAGAGTTGCGGGGTGGATCTTTGCTTCTGCCCAGGGTGTCACCCCAACAGGAGCAGAGTCCAGAGGCAGGTCCTTCAGTTAGTGGAAAGTAGGACAATTTTCTTCGAAGTTAAACAATTTGAATTACCTAAGGGAGCTGGAATGCTCTCCTGGAGCAGCACCTGGAATCCTAGTTTGGAGGAGAAAAGACTCGGGTGTCTCCAGGTGTGATCACCCACCAAGCACTTTCCAGCCCAGATGAGGGAGCAGGAATGCAGGCAGGCTGCTGAGGCTTTGGAAGGCACCTCAGTGGGCCTGTTCCTCCTGCCCTGACCCAGGTTCTGGGGACCCATTTCTCACTGAGAGTTTGCCTGCTGTTGAGAGGCAAGGAGTTGGTGACAACCATGCAGTCATCCCTCCATCCTCAGAGCTCACCAAAGAGACCAGTAGTTCACAGAACAGGAGGAGAGCCTACCAGCATCTTACAGCAAAACTGACACCCAACCAAAGACGGAGCAGAACCCAGCGGACCTGTCTCCTTTCATCTAACAAAAGTGGGTCGCACGTCATCCTTTTCGGCTCTAAGAAAAGCTTAAGGCCAGTTCAGCGCCATGTGGGAGAGCCGCAGATAAAGAGTGAAAGAAACGATGAAGCGCTAAAGATACATTAAAAATAAGGCATTAAGCCAGTGAAATATTCAAAGTGTTTGGTAGCTTTCTGATCCTAGAATATCTAGGAGAAAAAAATGTAAAGAGAAAACAAATCAAACCAAAATGTGATCTCACAATTTAGGTGACTTCAAAACAAACTCTTGCTAATACCTGGTTGTCACTTGGAGTAGGTGTCTACAAATGCAGGACCCTGGGTATCTCAGGGCTGTTGATCCTGAGTCTTGAGCACACACCCTGACACCCAGGGGACCACCTGTGAGCAATGATGGAGAACTGGAAAAGAAGACACGACTTCAAATGACCCCTCTCAGTCACCACACCTGCGTTCGGGACACAGTTAATGTCTGGAGAGTCCCCTGCAATAATTCTACTCTTAGACAAGCCCCTTTACTGCCCTCCATGGGCCGTGACCCAAACCCTGCCTGCCCCTGAGACCTGGCGGGCATCCCCGTGGCTCTGAGGTGCTTTCCCTGGTGACTGGTGGTGCTGGGCACCTCTTCACATGCGTGCTGGCCACAAGCACATCTTCTTTTGAGACATGCATGTCCAAGTCATTGCCTATTTCAATCAAGTTGCTTGGCTTCTTACTGAGCTGCAGGGAGCTGAGGGTTCCTTGCCTTCTGGGTTTTACCCCGTAGGAGATGTGAGGTTTGCAAGTGGTAGTTCCCATCCTCCCTTGCACTGCTGACCTCTGATTCACAGAACTTGTGGGCATCAAAGTCCAACTTGTTTAGTTTTACTTCTGTTGCCTGTGTTTTTGGTGTCATATCCAGGAGGTCGTTGCCAAGTTCACCATCATGGAGACCCCCCCCTATTTTCTCTGAGACTTTCATAGATTTACATATCACATTTGGATCTTTGCTCCACTTGGAGTTAATGTTTATATGTGGCATAAAAGACCACTGTCTCTTGTACCTGTGGGTATCTGGGGCCCAAAGTCCCAGCACCACTTGTTGCAGAGACGTCCTTTCCCCCTAGTTGCTCTCAGTTCCTTTGTCCACAGCGACTTGGCGTCTGTGCCTGGTCGACTTCTGGACCCGCTGGTCTGTATGTCTGAGTGCCAACACCACTCTGTCTGGACTCCTAGCCTCTGCTCAACTCTGAGCTGTTCAGTTTGGAGATCACTTGTCACACAGTCATGGCAGTGACACACAAAACTATCCAATAGGTGCTGCTTACCAACAAGCATTCAGTCGCACTGCAAAGCAGGAAGCTTAGAAATCAGAACATAACTGTGCCCGGGTATTGTCTGATGCCCTTGCCCATATAGAGGAAGTACCAGGCCTGTGGGCTATCTGAGTCTGTATTGGGAGGAAGGGGACCTAAGGGGTGTAGAAGGTACCCCCAACCACAGCTGTGATCCTGGGAGGCAAGAAGGACTGGGGAGAAGACAGACAGACAGAAAGGATTCTCAGTGGTTCCGGGAGGTGGTGGTGGCACCTTGAAGGGTCTGCAGCAACCCCACCCCACAGAACCTGCTCAGAGTACCCCAGGAGGAAAGGTGCCAGAAACACTGAGGGTGCCGCTGAGGGTAGGGTGTCACCAGCTGTGACCGGAGTTAACAAAGGGAGTGGTGGTACCCTAAGTGAGTGTGCAGGCCTTGCACACGTACCTGTGCCCATCGCTGCCTCGTATGTTCCCAAACAAAACTACAAGTAAGAAATCAGAGCAGAGGAGCGGCCTGCACTGGAGGCCGCAGATGGCCCAGGGAGGCCTGCCTGGCAGCTGGAGGGTTCAGAGTTGCCCCACCACTGCCCAGCTGAGCTCTGTACTGATGCCCCGGAGACCACAGCAAGAAAGCACTTAAATGGTGGCATCGCTTCAGCTCAGCTCGCAGATGGATTAAACCTGAATACCAGCCGAGGGAAGAGTCGTGACACGATGCCACCGCTGTGAACAGAATGCATATGCGCACCTGCTGTTGAAGGGTCTCAGCCTCGCAGCTGTTTCCCAAACACACCCACGCACGCACACACACACACGCACTCCGTCCTCTGCCTCACTGACTCCGCGGCCCAGCACCATCCAGCACACGTCATCAGAGCTGGTGGACGAGGGATGAGACAAACACGTGTGGCCCCAAGCCTGGGAAGCTCAGAGAGGCAGGGCCCTGCCGCTCCAGGTTCTTCCAGGACCTGAAGACCTTGCGCCCGTGGCTCTGGATTTAGTCTGCTGCTCTCTGATTGTAGAAAACCCCAGAGGGAGTGCAGCCACCCAAGGTGTGAGACGCACGGTTCCCCGATCCAGAGAGCAGAGTGAACAAGAAACACCCTCATCGTCCACCACAGCTCTGCCTGGGGCCTCCGCACTGCAGGGCCGCATCCATGCCCGTTTCCCACAGGACAGCCGAAGCCCAGCACATGCCGAAGACCCTGACTCCACTCTGCCAGGGTGTGCTTTCCAAGGAGGCCACAACATGAGCACATGGCCTCCTTCTCTGGCCATCAATACACACCCCACCCCACCCCACCCCATATTTCAAAACACCGCCAGTGGTTCGGTCACTGTGAGCTATGACAGCGATCCTGCACACTGACCAGGGACAACAGGAGCGGTCTGCCAACACAAGACCCCAGACTGCAGCCCACCATGAACTCTGGTGTGAGAAGTGTGCTGGACGGCTGGGGGACCAGGGGGTAGGGCTCGTCCAGGCCCATTTGAGCTCAATTAAAACCAAAAGAGAGTTAAAATAACGGCTAGGAGAGAAAACAAGCATCTATATTCTTTATACTCCCTGACCCCCACAAAAGATTAATTACGTGTTTCACCTGACAGTTTGCAAGACAATGAGTTAGCTAAGCATCATGTTCCTCTAATTAATATAGGAAGCGGTTTGTCTTTCACGAGTATGGATTCAGGACTCGAATTTCACACCAGACAGCGAACTTTAATCTTTCCTGCAGATGACGTATGTTGTAAAGTGTGTACTCTACTTTAGAGAAATAATTATTCTTAGAATTCTATCTGAACAGAAATGTAACTATAAGAACACTCAGTGGAACATGGGGACTTGGCACACCTCTTACGCCCTCCAGAATGAGATCGGGACAGTCTAGCTCTGACAACCCTCCAGTGAGAAAGGGCTAGTCTTCCCCAGGTTCTTAGCGACAGTCACTCTCTGTGGGACATCAGCACCATCAGACAGGCATCCAGACACACAAACGCAGGTAGCGAACCCTCTGGAGTAGGCAGGCTTCACCCACCACAGGCTGTTGGCAGGACAGTCACAGCTGAACACGGGTGCTGTCAAAGAGGAACAGGGACCACCATGATGGCCCAATCCCGTCCATAAGGCGGTTTGCAGAAATGTGCTAGGTTTCTTCTCTTCTCAGCAAAGCAACTCTGGGAATTTAAGGTGATTTTATAGCGTAAGTTTTTATCTGCTTTTCTCTGAGGAGGCTCCCAGATCAGGATGGCCAAGGGAGGGTCTCCAACTCACAAGAAGAATTGGCACATTAACTGCCATGGCGAGAGCTGCTAGGTTTGACGATTGCCTTGATAAGATTGTATTATCTGTGTTTATTCGAAAAAAGCACTGGAGTTTGTTTCAAAGTGAGTTTACTCCAAATGATACCCACTGACACAAATATCCTAGTTTGCTTGGTAGTGCTGTGATGGTTGTGAATTGCAAGACGACGGCATGAGAGACAAGAACAAGTGGCTAGGGGTGTGGCTCCTCCCGGGTCTCTGGCCCACAGGCAGCTGGCGGGGCAAGCAGCATCGCTCGGACCTGCTCCTCAACTGGAAAATAAAAACGGGGGTGGCAGGGGTGGCATCTGCATGACCCCACAGATTAAGACCCAGAGTTTGTGGCTCCACAGCCTTCGGGAGCAGACAAGCCATGTGTCCCCTATTAGCAATAAAAGGCGTAGGAGGTCTTGGGGGCTGCTGAGCCCTCAAGTGCTCAGAAAGTCCTCTCCCTGAGCCTAGAGGAGCTGCAAGGGCAGGAAACCCACTCTGTGCACGAGAACCCATGGCTGGGTCTCCAGCCGTGAACCTGGACACAAGTGCAGTGTCCCTGCTGCTCCCGCCACTTGCTTCCACTGCTCCTATCCTGATGTCTGATCATGTCGTTTTGTTGAATGTGTGTATTTGTTAGCTTATTGTTTTACAGTTTCAAGGAGAAATGCTTGGCATGTCCAGCAGCCACAGGGCAGCTGTCCTTAGGTGGCAGTCAGTTAATGGTGAACAAAAACCACCTGCGAGATGTGGACTCTGCCCAGTCCTGCCTTCTGGCCACGGCCTGGTGCCTGATGACACATCTCCTCAGTGACCCTCTGGGTACATCAAAAGCCTCCCACCTGCAGCCACTAAGTGGGGGCTGTGTGATCAGAGCTGCTGTGGAATGGGACCAAGGGGAGCTCTAAACTCTGAGCCCTCTTGTCCCTTCCACAGCCCTTACCCTTCCTGCCTGGCACCAATGTTCGGCAACCTGCCTCCTTCTGGTCTTTGTCAGGGTTCTTCTGGGCCATGACATGCATGAAAAGGGAAGTGTTTGTTCTAAGAAACCATGTCACAGATGTAGTAAAGCATCCTTAGAAAGAGCCGCTTCTGCCCCATGGACCCCAGGCTCGGGCGTGAGTGCATATGGCCTGAGCCCACTCAGTCAGTGACAGCCTTCTACCCCCACAGGCCTCACTCCAGAGGGTATGTGGCTGGGTCCCAGGTGAGGAAAAGCCTAGAGCCAACAAAATACAGCTCAGTGGCCAACTTGCAGGGGGCTGCAGGGCACAGGATGGGCAGGTGTGAACTGCTATGGGCCCCCCGAATCTGTTGTGCAGAGGGGTGGCCCACAGCCATGTAGCTACATGGCCGCATGCAGCCACACACAGTCACACACAGCCATGGAGTATTGTGGATCCCTTCTCTATATGCGTCATCACAGAGCTGACCCCGTCTATGTGGGGGACTTCAGAAGCAGACATGTGGCAATATGGAAGGGGATCTCTGGATGCACAGCGATGACACACATGTGTAAACACTTTGATTCTTTGCAAACACATTCTTGATTTGCAATTATTACATTTTTCACTTGAAAAGAAAGTAACTTTAAAGAGTTATCCATCAGCCGATTTGGGTTAACGGTAGTAGAAATAGCATGAAGTTTTTTTGGAGCATCTCTTAAGATCAGAACAAATCGGGGCCGTTGCAGCAGAGTCAGAATCTGGGCTGATTTCAGAAAGTTTCACATGAGACCATCTTAGCCCTCCCTTCTTCTGCCAAGCAGGAGTGGGCAGATGTGGAGGTAGGGGAGTAAACCCAGGCATGCAGGGTTGGGTCATGACTCCCCATCCCGCTATGCAGTTTCCCAGCTCCCAGTCCACTGCACCACAGGCCGCAGGGCCCCCTGGAAGATGGAGTCCCACAAGGACTCAACCCCTGGGGTCTCTCCAGGAGGCTCAGGCTCATGGCTGCGGCTGATCTCCGGTCTCGCCTCTACCATAATGGAGCACGGACCCAGAGCCCCCAGGATAAGCACAGACAACACAGGGAGGGTCGGCCATAGAGGAGGCCAGCCCTGGACCCAGACACAGTGACCTTTCCAGGGCTCCTCCAGGAAGAGTGTCCCAGAGGGGCCACACTCTCTAAACTACACCCACCTTCCCCCTCCTTATTGCTCCAGTGGAGACATGAGCCCCACATCCAATCAGAGCTGTCTCTTCTGCAGGTCAGACAACCTGTGCCCAGAGTCCTGGTGCTGGGGTGGAAGTGACTTTGTTCTAAAGTAATTTGGGTTGGGACATCTTCCACTATATATTGGAGGGAAATCATGGCATTGTGAGTAAAGTGCCATCTGCTGAGAGCCTTTTAAGAGTAGGCTGTGAATTTCAATGACATGTGACATGCAAACATTTAAATGGTTCTGTTTAGAAGTGTCATTTTATATGCACTAGTAACTTTAATATTTCCTTATTCAAACGTCATTAATCTGGAAAAGAGTAGAGAAAATGAGTGAGTGGCCTTCATTCACAAGGGTCCAAGCACTCAGCTCCCACACCAGGGCCTGCCACCCTCCCCGCCCCATGCCCACGAGGACCTGGAGTTTTCAAACTCTTGCAGGTATATCCTGGTCAAAGTGTTATCTGACAAAGAGAATGTTGTTATTTAAATAACCTACTGCACGTTATATTTATCATCAATTAATTTAATGAATCAAACACATGCCATTGCTGCTTTATGAAGTCAATGCAAGCAGACAGTGAGAATGAGTTTGCAGCACCAGATTCCACATCTGAACCTCTGAGTAGCTCTATTTTCTTACAAGATATGCTATCCACTCTGTGCTCTTCCAGCAGCCTTCACTACCAGGAGATCTGGGACACAATGTTTTTGCTAGCTTGTCCTGTCTCCTCACTATTCCATAGAGGGCTGTGCTAAGAATATGCAAGTCATGACTGATGTCATAGAGGACTGACATCACAGATGACCGTGGTACGATAGCTGCTCATAGTGTCACAGGTGACCACAGTGTCATGGATGACCATGATGTCATAGCTGACCACAATGACAAAGCTGACTATGGTGTCACAACTGATCACAGTGTCACAGTTGACCATGGTTTTATAGCTGATTAGGGTGCAACAGATGACCACAGTCTCATAGCTGACTGCGGTGTCATAGCCAAGCATGGTGTCACAGCTGACCGTGGGGTAGAAACAGCCCATCCTCTCAGGAACTGCCCCTAATAGCTGTGGCAAAGCAGCTCCATGTGAGCCGTCACAAGCTCTCTGGGGAGGAGGAGGATGCGATATGAAGCATTGGATGTGCTAAGCAGACAGTCGGATATAAATATAAGTAACAAGTAATTTCTTCGATACTTCGTTCGTGATTAATAAGCTGCAACTTTCTAATGTCAAAGTTCAGTGTATTCATTATTCTGTCTCATGATTTGTGAGGATAATCAGCAATAAGCATTTCTAGAGTCACATTACATTGACAATAATGTCCTTAATGATGATAACAATACCATAGCACTACTTCCGTGCCCACTACCTGGGAGGGGTCGCAGGCCCCACCTCCCACAGCCCCTCCTCTGGACCCGAAGCCATGTCTTGCCACTTCTGGTCACGTCGTGAGGGAGCAGCTCTGGTCCAGCTCCCGTGCCCACATGCTGACACTCTGCTCTCTTGGAAGATTGATGGCGCCCTCGGCACCCTGCTGCTTTTGTTTCTTATCACCTAACTGCCATTAGACCTTCTCCTAGTTTCACGCAAATTAACCGCTCATCAAGCCCGTGATTCTGAGCTCGGGCAGCTGGCGCTCTCAGGCAGGCTGACCGCAGCCTATTTGGTCCAGCTCCCCACACATGGTCCTCCTTTGTTCGACTCCACTGATTCATTCCAAATGGTTTATAAGCAAGCCGTGCATTTTACTTAACTCCCAGGACTGCCCAGGCGTGGCCGCCACACCTGCCCATCTATGGCTCCATGGGCCCTGGAGGGCTCCTGACTGGCCGTGGGTGCTTCAGACACCGAAGGGTCCTCACTTAGATGTGTCTCTGCCTCTGAGCTGACAGGAACAGCAGGGTCATTCTGTCACGACGTCCACCGGAACCCTAGCTTGCTCCGCCAAACCCACGGTGGGCATTTCCTCAGAGGTGCTGACGTGCTCATTAGCATCATCAGTGCTCCCCTGTCCCCACTGAACTCATGTGCAGAGGGTGCAGGTCGGCCCTCATTTAAACAGAAAGCAAGCGTGGTCCATGTACTTGGAGGTGTCGCAGGTTCGGTTTTGTAAAGAAATGACGATCTTTATTGCAAAGAAAATCCTGAATTTTCTAAGGATTAAGCACTTTAAGTGAAGATATTTTTATATGATCCCTTCACCTTCCAGAATCTGTTGTGAAAGCGGCCCCAGGTCAGCTTGGATTCCACAGGAGAAACTGCTTTCATGTTCTCAGAAATAAATTTAATTCAGACCCCAAAATGCAGGAGCCTGTGAAAAGTGACCTGTGCTGGGGGTCAGACGAGCCTCTGTAGAAATCCTAGACTGGTCTGTCCAGAGACACAACCTGGAGGGGGCTGCTACCCTCTGTGAACAAGCTCTGTCGCGTACCCCACTCTGCAATGTGCAGTGTTACTCATCTGTCTCACTCACACAGACCTACGACTGACCGTAGCATCAGGGAGCGTGTGACCTAAGTCCTGCCCTGGGGCCTGCGTTGTTCTGACAGCTGGCCTGCACTGAAGCCTCTGTTGTCTCTTCCACACGATGCCTCCAGGCCGCTTCTTCCACAGTAACTGCAGGTCAGGAGAAACCATCAGCCCCAAGGTGTCTTCAGTGCCTATCGTTAGACACTCTTGCGTTTGAACAAATGGACCCGTTCAAATTCTCGGATCTTCATGTGCTCAGCCCCGCAGCTGAGACCTGACAGCCGGCAGTCAGCACCGTTGCTGCATCTGCCTGGGTGCGATGGCTTAGAGGGGAGACGGTCACCCACCGCCCCGGTCACTCTCGGTCTGTCCTGGTTTGAGTTCTCACCATCTCTGTCTGTCTGTGTGCTTGGCTGGTTTTTAGGACGGACCTTTGGGCAATAACTGTGTACTTTTCTCCTTAAAATGCTGATTTCTTGCCAGGCTACTTCCTTGACTTATTGCTCATTTGACATATTGTCTGACTACTATGTAGTGACATTCCAGAAATACCGCAGAGAAGCCAAACCCCAGACCCCGACCCCTGACCCAGACCCCACAGGACTCACTGGCCCACCTCCCCACACAGGACACAGAAGCATGGTGCCGAGTCTCTGTCATTCTGATGTCCTGAGCTCTTTTTTCACACTCACTTTATCGTGACTATACCCACCCCTTGCAGCACCCGCGGCCTGCTGGAGTGGGAGCCTCACCACCTGGGTACCCATCTCCACCAGGAGCCCTGCCTCTGGCTGACGCCGCCGCCCTTCCTCCTTGGTCCATGTCTCCCTGGAGCTCCCACCTGCTCTGCCCACCCTGCCCTGTCATCCTGAGTCAGGAAACTCCAGAGAAGTTGCTTCGAGGTTTCTGTGTGTTCAGTTGTCGTGGTGATTGACAGAAGTGCACTGTTCTGGTGAGATTCATGCCCAGGACACTTCATGACACCATCACCTCCGCCCCTGCAGTCAGCCCTGCTACCCCTCCACTTTTGACACAAGTCCACGCTCTTTTACAGTACATGCACCTGGGACCCAGGCCTTCACGGGGGAGGGAGAGTCAGGCCAAAGCCTTGAATCCACCAGCCGGTTCACTCACTCTGCACAAGGAATAGATAGGATCAGCCCCACTGTGCGGATGCGTGCTCTCTGGGTGCACAGCCCTGGGGTCTGTGGAGCCATCACTGGACAGCAGGACTCTGGGACACCAGAACCATGACCCAGCCTCTCCTTCCATGTGACCTGAGTTCAGACAATTTGCCCCAAGTCACATGGACGATTAGTGCAGACCTAGGACAAGAAGCGGTGTGTCCTAATTCCTGCTTTAGGGCTTTTGACAACCGTCTGCATGGCCTCTTTATGTTCTGGCCTTCCCTGGAACAGAGAGAAATAGAGTCCAGCTTCCTGTCTGTGGAAATTTTCTTCGGCAAGCTGTTGGTGAGAGGAACACAGAGCCAGGAGGCTTAGAAAGCACAGCTGCTGGGACATGATTGAGGGAAATGTGTCCCATCTGCATGACTTAAACAGGAGAATTATCTCCATGCTCAGCCAGGTAACACTCCTCCCTCACACGGGATGGCCTCTAAGCCCCATGCTAGACAGAGCCGGTGTTCACTAGCGAGGGTCAGCTTCCATCGCCCCTGTCAGCCTGCATACCTGCCCTGCCTGATGCTCTGTGGAGTCGCCGGAGGGGCCAAACCCATAGGAAACAACACCTGGCCAGCACTAGTTGAATGGGAAATCTATTCTTTTGTCAGAATGAAAAAAAATAGTTAATTATTGATGTATGGCAGTCCTGGCTATTGGGGACAGCCAAGGACTGAAGAGTTTTTATTCTTAAATATCTCACATATCCAGAGGTCACAGCTTGGGCCCGGCATCATCCATTCCTCCTGTGGTGTTGCGCTTCCTCTGCAAGGATGCGCATCCCTCCTTCACCAGGCCGACCATAGCAGACTGGAAGCCATGCCAGCATCGGTGCCCGGATGGGTGCTGGCCGTGACGCCTACCATCTCATGTCCCCTCGTGCCCATCTTTGTGCTGCTGGGAGAGTCCCAGAGGCTCTGCCTGGGTTGGAGGCAGGCACTCACGCATGGCCCGAGGCTCCCCTAGGGTTGGGGGCAGCCTGGCTCAGATGGTGGGTATTTGGAGAAGCCAGGCTTGCCGGACAAATGGAAATGGGAGAGAGGAAGGTGTGTGATCAGGGAGAGGCCAGAGTGGAGAAGCAGAGCACAGAAGTACGTCTCAGGAAAGACCAGGATGCCAGCCCTCTGTCTGAAGTGTGGGTGTGCACAGGAAATAAGGTGGATGCATGAGTTTTCAAGAGCATGGGAAAGGTGGGACGGGCACCTGGAGAGGCAGGACGGGCACCTGGAGGCCCAGCCTCTGCACTCAGGGGGTCAACACATCTCTGTAGAGATATGGGGTTTTCTGGAGTTTGGATTCTCAGTGTTCGAGCCAAGTGATAGGAGGTCTGAATACTTTTCTCACAGAATAACAGGATTTGGTGCATTTGACTAGAGCAGCCTGTGGCTCTGAACTCTGGACTCGGTGGGCAGGGTGCAGAGCCATCTAAGTGCTGCACTGAAGGCTCCCTCGGGGGCCGTAATGAGGCCTCAATTAGCAGGTCGCACAGAGGAAGCCCATGGGGGCAAAGTGGCTCCCGTCACCTCTGTCATCAGCTGCTCGGCCGGGATAGATTCAAAGCAGATAATGACACAAGGGTAAACCTCCCATTAATAATTCCACTTATGCAAGATGCTGATGAGCTCTGCAGAAGGAAAGCTGTGTCTGAGGCCAGCCAGCGGGGATAGGAGCCAATCCCTGTGGCCCACGGTGCACTCTCCCAGAGAAGGGTGGCCCATTATCTGTCATCCAAACCAGGGCAGTCTGAAGGGAGAGGGTGCATTAACAATGCTGCAGTACTAGGGCACAAACCAGGGCGCAGTGTTCTCCCGCTAAGGATAGAGCCGCGGCAGTTGTCTTTGAGAAGATGACATGGCCAGTGCCCCATATTTGTTGTTGAAAGTTACCTCTCCAGAAATGGAAGCCAGGATGTGCTTCTTATTCTTAGAATTGCCCCAAATCATGAGTGATCGGAGCTCAGAGGAAAACAGCTAAGAATTTGTGTCAGGCTCAGGTGTGTGGCAGCAGAGATGCATGAGCCCACCCTTCCCGCTATTCTGTGGGGGCCACCAGGAACCCAGTTCTGGGGTGTCTTTGAAGCCTGGGCAGGCAGGGTCAGGACCCACAGGAGGGGCCTTTGCAGTGGAATTGTCTGTGATAAAGTTGCCCATCAAAGAGAAACGAGCCATCTTGGGTGGGTCTCTAACCTGTGAGGGTCCACAGAGCAAGGTCCCCCAAGGTCTGCTTTAAGCCCTGACCTTGAAAGCTGCAGAGGAAGGTGACTTTGTGGACGATGGAGCAGGAAAAGGGAACCCACCCCTAACAACCTCAGCCCCGAGACCGCATACATCAGGCTGAACATCTGCATGTGACAGGCACACTGGACACACAGAGATGATGCCCCTGACCCAGCGTGCATCTCCCTCTAGGAGGCTTCTCTTGACATCCT
This sequence comes from Solenodon paradoxus, assembly GCA_004363575.1. NCBI lineage: Eukaryota > Metazoa > Chordata > Mammalia > Eulipotyphla > Solenodontidae > Solenodon > Solenodon paradoxus. Next base: position 166,697 of record RJWH01002378.1, on the reverse strand, counting down.
GGAGCAAGGCAGTTCCACTCACCCCTTCCAAGCACCTTCTCTTATTTAGGAACATGTTGGGCCTCATTAGAACAGGCCTGTTGAGCCCACATTGCATTGGGGAAGTGATCAGTCTGCAAATTTTGTTCAAGACCTATGGACAGACTCCTTTAAACAAACTTGGATCAGAATGCACACTGGACCTGGAGAAGCTCGGTCTGACCTCCGTGTGCCTATGTGCATTTCCAACACCCCTTTCATGCCTTTATGATTCTGCTCTTTAACCAGACACTGTGAATACACATGCAGAGAAATGTTCTTCTTCCTGGAGAGAGCAGGGCAGACCCAGCACCCTTTGAAAAGAGCTCAGAGGGCTTCTCCAGGGTTACCATGTTCTAATGGAAAATGGGAGGATTTGTTCAGTTGTTCTTAATCAAAACTTCAATCGCAAAGACTTAAATCTCTATTTGACTGCTCAGGGACACGGTGGGGGCCGTGGGAGGGCAGGGCCCCTGCAAGGGATTCCCGCTCATCGACACCCTCACGGAGAGGTCCAGGGAGGTATTCGCTGGGTGCACAGGGGTTCCCACACTCCCCTCCAGAATCCATGGGTAGAGGCGATGCCACAAGCGAGAGCCGTGTATTTCCAGAACCAAATGGGCAGGGGGTCTGACAGAAAGGAGCATGCCAGGAGGGGTTCATAATAAAGAGGCCATCAGGCTTCTGTGTGCTGAGGGCTCCTGGGACCCTGACCTTCTCCATCTGTGTAACTCCCTGTCGCAAACCTGCATCCTGACTCACACAGAGCACCTGCAATAAGTCAAGGATGTGGATGTCAGAGAAAGAGGGTCCTGGGGAGTTTTCAAGTAACCACCCGATGGTTTCTAAGACCTTCTGTTTTGTTTTCATTCAACTTCCAGACAAGTGGGTAAAAGGGAGGAAAAAAAAAAGAAACCACAGGTCAGGTAACAGATTCGACTGTAATTCTGAGACGCAGTATTAAAACAAGTGAACAACTTTTCTTTAAAAGCAGTGTGAGAGTATACTTAAAAGGTCCAGTCATAAAACTTTCATAAGCTTTGAAAGAAAATCCCTATGTCTCTGAAAGTCAGTGATCACATGCTGGGGCTTAGCCAGAAAGACTTCACTATGGACGTTGGCTACTCAGGGACCTGGAGCCCCAGGAACTGGCGTTGTGGGCTCTGACAGAACTTAAAACTAAAACCTAGGACCCTCCAGTCACTGAGGCAGAAGCAGGGACTCCCCACTGGCATCTGTGCTCACTTCCCTGGGCATCACCTCTCTCCTAATCCACTGGAGGCATTTGTGTCCCCACGTGTCCACCTACTCTGACACAGCACAGGCCCATCCTAGCTAACTGGTGACGCTGAAGTCAGTGTCATTCTTTTGAGGATTACTGTCTCAGAGCCTGTGTGTCGCCTAGACAAGCTCACTGCATGTCCAAGACAAAGAGGGGACAGTGACCACCTCCAACACACTGCTGCCTGGACAAGACCTGCACACTTGACCTCAGAGTTAATCTCTGGCTGAGGGCACTGGGGCCAGGTGACTGTCCTCTGTGGTTTTTGAGAGATGAGAGAAAGTCCCGGGTTGGGAGAGAAGCAAATCACACATTCTCGTACCTCAGCCTGGATGAGGAGCAGGGCAGGAGGCCCCCTGCCTTCCATGCCCTGGTTACCAGGACAGGTCAGTTTCCAGACGAGATGGGAGTAGGGCCTGGATAGCACATCGGAAACTGGACACTTGACAGGAAAATGAAATCACCCGAGTCCCACCTGCCCTAACTTTTCATGTACTCAGAAGCTCTGCTCAGGCTCACTGAGAGGAGACAGCTGCCTTGCCCAGCATGGGAACGGACAGAGCTCACATGCTGTTATTCCAGCCCCATGCTGCATGTCCCCTGTCCCTGGATTTGACCGTGGCTCCTGCACTGTCCCCACCACCCGCCTGGCCATCCTCACATGCATCCTGTGGACAACTGGGGAGGCCACGGTCTGGCTCCTGCGAAAGCTGTGGGTACTGCCACCATGCCCTCCTGGCCTCCCACCACAGCTGCCCTGGAGCCTGGGACCCTTTCGGGTCACACGCTCAGCACCAGGCTGACCACACAGAGGACATGGCCAGCATGGCAAAGCGGGGAGAGGCAGATGGGAACCTAGAGACCCCATAATCCCAACATTAATGTAAAGGTCCTGTTCCAAGGGTACGAGACATTTAAAAGTGAAAAATAGTGTGACCTGAGCAGCACTGACTCCTGTTGTGCTGTCAGGACCCAGCAAGTAGGGCTGCCACCAAAGGGAAGGGACAGTGAGGCGTCTGCCCACTACCTCACTTGAGGCCTGGAAACCTGGACTGGACTGTCCCCTGGGACTGGCCTATCCCTGTCCCCCTGGGCTTGACTGTTCCCTGGGCTGGGCTGTCCCCCTGGGTTTGACTGTCCCCTGGGCTGGACTGTCCCCTGGGCAAGGATGTCCCCAGTCCCTGCAAGGATCTCACTGTTAGATCATGGGTTTCTGGGGCTGAGACATGGCCAGCACCCTGTGCCCTCTGTCCTCCCTTGGGGCAGTGATCCCAGTGGATGCTGACACTCCTCTCAAAATGGACACACCTTCAGCAGGACACCCTGCCCTGGCTCTCAGAGGTCAGACCCCACCCATGACAGGTTACTGAGCAGCCATGGGTGGGGCTGGGAATGGGGTGCCACTCTCACTTCGGGGTTCAGTCCACTGGGATAGCTCTAGTCCGGTGCTACACGGCGGCCGCCTCAGGTGGTGGGCACAGATCTCACCCCCGGGGAAGCAGCCCCGACTCCCGCACCTTCTCACCCACTGGCCACACCCCACACTCTGCCGTCCTGCTTCTGTCCAGGGCGCTCAGGATGCCCTGTTAGCAGCCCCAACGGCCCCTCGGTGGTGAGCGGCCACCCTCAGCCAAACACTGGCACCTCCCAAGGGTGGAGGGGTGAGAAGGGGCTGCTGCTCAGGCATCAGCAGGAGGAAGACTTGATGGCTTCTGGGGTACAAGAGGGAACCCTAGACACAAGGCGGGGCAGCCCATCAGCCCTGGAGCCTGACCCCGTGTGGGTGGGGGACGGGCCTGGCACTTCGGTCCAACCCCTTCCTACCACCACAGTCAGAGCTGTTTTCATGAAAGGTTATTAAACTGGAAAATCGCTCTTGTGAAGTCAAGAAGAGGATTAATGCAAATGAAAGCCCGAATTTATCATCGCATGCAGAAGTCGCCAGGGACGGCCCGACAGGCCTCTAATTTGCGGCTTTTTAGGACAACTGAGCGGCACAAGGGCTTGTTTATCTAAAGGGCTTGCAACAAATAATTTAGGACCTATTTTGAAGCCTGCTAAGTGTGGGCTACTTAAACTGTCAAGTGTCTTCCAATTACGGTAAACAGCCCTTTGAATATTCAGCTGTGGAAACAAGGATTGCTCAGTTCCAGTGGAGATCAGAAAATTGCTTAGTTTGCTTCTTTTATGCAACCACTGTTTATAAATGCATGATTTATTTTCCTGGGACTATCTCTGATATTACCCACAAAATGAAAATGTTTTTATTAGCAAAGATGTTTATAAAGAGCCCCATTTGTAATTTGGTGCAGTTTCACTTATACTGCATGATATATGAGCCTAAACAGACTAGATCTGACTGTCCGTGTATAGTCCTTAAAAAATAGCTAAATGAGATGTTCATCGTTTATAGCCCTCGTAAAACATGGGCTTTAAAGAAAAGACGGAGCAAGAGAGAGTGAGATGGGTCTTAGGTCTAAGCCCACAGTACCTGGCTAATTACCATGTGACATTTAATTTAATGTTTGATTCATCATCCTGGACTTTCCAATGAGACAAGATCATGAATTCTATAGTTTCAAATTAACTTCTATTTCTGACTATCTATGCAAATAATTCCTCACACAAATGTACCTACTATAAATGCAAAAGCACTTCCTGAATTCAATTGCTGATACATATGCTAATTTTATAACAATAACTGAAAGACAGGCCAAAGCCAAAAAGTTTTCAGTCTACGATGATAAGAGTCATTTCAGTCTGCATTGTAAGACTTGGACATCTTGGTAGGAGTCAACTTGTGACCTTGAGCAGTGGGCCCACCTGACCCTTGACCGATTTCTGCTGGGCAAGCGATGCCTACCAGCGATGACCCGTGTGTGGGGACCTCGTGTGTGTGTGGGCACCAGTGTGAGGGCCCCGTGAGGGGCTGTATGACAAGGACCCACGAGCGAGCACTTCATGTGAGGGGGCGCTGTGGCTGGGGGTTCTGTGAGTGGGACCCCATGTAATTAAGTGCTGATCATCTTGAACTCTCAGATTCCCTAGAGCATGAGTTCAGGATCATTCCAGGTTATTGTGATGCCTACACCTAATGGGTTTCATGCATTTCCAATGCTCAGCACCTTGGTAAAACTAAGCAGACAGAAAGCTAAAGCTTGGTACTGGGATACTCAATAGAAACTAAGTGCTGGGAGACAGCTTCCTGCACCATGTGGCATGGCCTTGAGCAGAGGGGATATGCCCACCTCAGGAGGATGCACTGCCTTGGCCCTGGCGAGGTCTGTCCCTGTCTGAGGTCTCATCCCTCCCCAGCAACTCCCCGTCCTCCCCAAACGCCTCTCCTGGGAGCTCACCACAGACTTGTCCCCTTCCCTGCCTGTCCCCGAAGGAATGCGCATGTTCAAGTTCGATGTTCTGTCTAAAGGCTCACCACTCGCTCCCTCCTGAGGTCTGAGCGCCCGCAATCCTTAGAACCTGGGTCCAGAGCTGCTGTCTGAGGCTGCCATCGAGGCCAGACCCAAGCTGCCTAGAAGTTCTGGTCCCTGAGCCCCCCAGAGAGGCCTTGTCCAGCCTGTTTGTCCCTGAAGTCATGCCCATTTCCATCGTTCTATGTCAGCAGTCACTCTCGGTCTAAGTGTCCAGTAACATTAGTGCCTCCTTTCTTGGGGCAAGGGGCCAGAGAGGGACCTGTGAATTTCAGGTGACTGTGGGAGGCAGGGCATGTGGTGTGGACTTCCCACAGCCTTGGTCCCCTCAGAGGTGGGGGCCCAGCCACCACGCTCATCCCAAACCCATGTGCACCCCCACTCCAGGCTCCTCCTGCTCGGACCCCTTCCTTGTGGGCCTTCCCCAGTGACATACATCCCAACTGGCTCTTTCCCAATTAGCTGAAACAGCAGGAGGTTTCATATGCACTGTTGTGCAGTCTTAAATATTAAAGAAGGATCTGGGGCAATGAAGGAGGAGCCAGGGGAAATAACCAAAATTAAAGATGTTCACTCAGAAGTTAGCCACGGCCAAAAGTTTCCCTTAATTATGATTCCACTGTTTCCGGCGGGATGGAAGAGCTGTTGACACAGAAGCTCAGTGTCCTCACGCCTCTGGTGACCTGCGGGTTGCGACTCCCCTCCATCTCCATGGCAGCTGTTGTCCTTGGGGCTGGAGCCTCCCAAGCTTTTCCTTCTCCTCTCCCAACTCATCCTAAACAATTAAGCCCACCATCCAGCTGGACACAGGACATGGATGGTTCAGGGGAGCATTCAGACAGGACATGCCCCCAGCACCGGCCCTAGAAGTCTCCAGCATCCACACAGACAGCAGCCGAGCACATGGTTGCATGCGTAGGAACTCAGCCACCACACAGACTCGAGGACCAACAGTGGACTAACCCTCCCCGACTCAAAAACCTGCCTCTGCCACACTCCACCTGGGCATCCTGTTCCACAGACATTCACACTCCACGGGGTCTAAGGTCCACAGGTATCTATGCTCCACAGGTGTCCATGCCCTGCTCTTACATGAATTCAGACAAAGAGCATCAGTGACGGTCCAGGAACACAGAAACTTCCAGGGAGGAGACACCCCGCCTACCTTTTACGCCACAGTGTGCGTGTCTGTGTGTCTGGGTTTTGTTTCTCTGCTGCAGAATGTGCCAAAGCACCGCCTTCCCCCAGTGGAACAGGAACGCCTTTCGCTCTGAGATCTGCCCCGAGCACATGCATAGGCTTCAACTCCTACACAGGGCGGAGTTTGATAAGCAGAGAAACCCCGGGGCGCGGTGAAGACGGCCATTATCACTTATTAAGCAGGTGTTGAATGAATTGGTCTTTTTATCGTAATGCAGATTTACAGTGCAATAGGCAATCCGTTTTCAATTTGGTGCACTGCCGCTGATAACTTAACAGATGTCGATTGATTTTTCCCTCAGTCCCCTGTTTACACCTGACAGGCCGTACTTTATAGCTGAGCAGTTATTTGAAGTTATAAACATTATAATTAGCAATTTTTTAATTAGGCTGACAATTAACAGGAGATTTGCAAAGCTGCTAACGTGACATGTCCTACTCCCCGCACTGTTTATGTTAACCACGACTGGGGAGCACTCAGCCAAACAGAACCACGGGGCTGGGAATCAGCCTCCAAGGGGCCTATTCTCCCCACAGTTCGAGCACAGAGACAAAGACCCTGCAACTTCACAAAAGGACACCACCAGTGTGCAAGCTGGACTCAAAACCCTGTCTGTGACGAGACGGAGCTCGAGGTGCCCAGCACAGAAGCAGCTCGCCATGAACGCACCTGACTGCACACGAGTTGCAATCATCACTTATCACAGGAGGGACGTCAGAGTTCTGCAAACCCAGGCAGGACAGCAGCCGGGAACGAAACAGCTCCGGACCTTGAGACTCATACCCACAAGGCTGATGTCCCCATGCAGATGACCACCTGCCTTCCTCTGCGACAACCTTGCCATCTATAATAGCGAGCCGGAGACAGACAGATAAAGAAGGACCCTCTGGGTTTCTGGGGAATTCCAAGGTCTCGGTCATCTCATCAGCATCTTCCAACTAAAGAAAACTTGCCTGATGATTCCAGTTCCAAAATTCTCAAGCAACCCCCTCTCTCCAGGAAATTACTCTCAGATCTGTGGAAGACTTCAGAGGTCTGGACAGGGGAGCCGCTCCTGGCCAGGCTGTGTCCTTGTCAGCCCCACAAGAGACTTTAGACAAAGCCTGAATCGGGGGAGCTGTAGTTTGGGAGGAGAGGTAAGAGACGTGGCAGTTGGTCCATCAGTCAGAGGTCAAGAGAGGAGGAGAGAGGAAATTATTTGAAAATTGTCAGGAAGATGAAGAGAAATTGTGAAGAAGAGAAATACAGTGACTTGTGATTTTTAAAAGAGAAGAGAAATGTTAAGCATAAAATAACACAGATTTTTCAAACTGCATGACGAGTTATTTCCTGCTTCCTTTTCCCAGATGATCTCATCCTCGCTTTCCAGGAACAGGTGGAGTGGGTCCCACCTGGGCGTGGACTAACAACATTTTGCTGCTTTCATATTTTTTTTAAATTGGATCTGAAGCCTTTTCTCCTGGATTCAGCAACCCTGTGGCCTTTGGAAGCATCTCGAGCCTCTTCCTCCGCATACAGGCTGAGGAGGAAACAACCTCCTGGGCCGGCCCATCCAAGAGTGGGAATCCCAAGTACCACAGTGCCTGTTCTCAAAAGCAGTTTTTGAGTCAAAAGCATGACTTCAGGCATAGTTTCTAACTTTTTTTATCTTAGCGCATCTAGCTGTTTAACAAGTTGGCTGTTTCTTCGGCAGCCCTGGCATCTTTATTCTTGTGTGAGAAATGCCGCATTCTCCAGGCCACAGGAAGCTCAGCCTGAGAACAGTTCTCCAGTCCCCACGTGACAGGTGCTTTCCTTTAAAAGGATTCGTCATAGTGATCACAATGAGTCTGACACCACACACACATATGCCTAAGAAGTTCCCTTCGAGGACAGAGCAAGCAACAGTATTCAATTTCCAGATCCCAAGATTCCAATGTGGAGTGCAGAGGCCCTTCGTGAAATGAGGATTGTAAGCATTGTCTTACAGGGGAGGAAGAGTTCGTGTAAGTACACTGCTGTCCCGGCCTGTTTGAATCGACAGAGGGATGGCAGGGATGAAGAGAGGGGATATCCATAAACCCAGCATCCAAGGGCATTGGGGACCCTCAGATAAACTTAAGTTGTTCTGAATACTTTAATATTACTTTCTTTTTTATTTTTTAAGGAAAGGTGCAGGCAGGAATGAAGGTGACTAGGCAGGCAGAAAGAGATTTGAGGAAGCATTTTATTTATTTTATTTACTCGTTCATCTTGGTTGTTCCTCCCGATCCTGGTCACAAACCCGGGTCCCTGGGATGTACGTGAACTGCCTCTTGGATACGAATTGATAGTCATATGGATGATCACATGCCTTGAAAAGATTAAATCCTCTTATATGCTCTCTTCAAAGAGCCAGGGATGTCATGTCCCAGTAATAATTAACAAAAATGTTTAGTTTTATATAGACTTTAGTCTTAAATAGGTTCACATCTATCTGCAAAATCAAAATTACTTAGCAAAATAAGCGTGCTACTTACGTAACTGCAGATGGAGACGCATGCATGCACGCGTGTGTGTGTGTGTGTGTGTCTCACACCTCCAGACAGAGGCGCATCTTCCTCTGAACAGCATAACTGAAACCTCTCTCTCATCAGCTCATGAATGTAAATACAAGCACAGGTCTCCCCCTCGTCCCTGGGGACCCCACTTGTACACACCTGCTTGGGTAGAGGACTCTGCACTGCTCACAGTGGGGCCAGCGGGACACCACCAGCCCGTCCCCCATCCGCGTGCCAGAGATCATTTCTAACAGAAGGCATCCCCACCTCTCAGTTGCTATTTCCCTCTCGTTTAACACTGTTTCCCACCTCCATTCCAGAATCAATCTAACGGCCTCACTTTGAACCACAGAGTTGGGTGTGGGTCCACAATTTCTGTATGTCTCTGTTGTGCTGGTTACAGGGCATTGGCGGTGCTCTGTCAAGACAAGGATTTCCCAAGGGCAAAAGCATTGTTCCCATCTGCTGAGGGTACAGCTTTGCTAAAGGACTGTGTCCAGCCACCTGGGGCCCAACCAGCAGTGCAGGAGCACATGGGGAGCCTCCTTCTCCCGTCATTGGTCTTTCTTCATTCATGTTTACACTCAATGTACTGAGGCTCCTGAGCCAAGCCACTAATCTATCTGCGGAAGTCAGGGGCCAGGAGAAACGTGGTGACAGCATGGCCCAGCGACCACCACCGAGACCATTCGTCCATCCTCCACGAGGCTGCCTCAGAATGCAGGCCCACACAGCCACTCTCCCGGCCAGTCCCACAGCCTTCCTTCTTCGGCGCCCAAGTCCCAGTGGGCACTGTGCACAGCAGGCTTCAGGAGTATCTCTGCTGACTGAGGTCCATGTGATAACCACCTTTTAAAGGAAAAGAAAAATCAGTTCTTTCTAATCGATTTATTTAATTAGGATTTGCTAATGCTGTTCTATGCACAACATTGGGCCTGTTACTCAGGTGGGAGAAATTCAGAGATTTGGGAGAAGACAGACCAGCCACGGGTCCACAGATGCCAGAGTGACATGGAGATTACCGACAGGGAAGTGTGTGAGCATCACCTGGGCCCCTATGGAGTCTGCAGCACTTACACCACAGCCTGGCTGTCCCCAGGAGCCGGCCACACCCCCTGCACCAATGGGTGCAGTGGCAGGATCAGAGACGCAGGCCCCCTCCCTACTCAGGAGTCTGTATGGTTTCAGCAGCCAGGAGGTTGCCCCTGTGTCCAAATCCATTTTATTATGAGGACAGGTTAATGCTAACTTTTCATTTCTCTCTTAGCCTGTGCTTTTTATCTTATTTTTCTTAACTGTTCCCCTAAAACTGACTTGTTTTTAAAGGAAAGATTCAGGCAGGAATGAAGGTGATCAGGCAGGTGGCAGGAAGAGGAAGAAGTGTTTGCTTATGTTTTATGTAATTGTTCATCTTAGCCATTCTCCTGGCCGCAAGATGCAAACTTGGGTCCTTGGACAGATGTGGCCTGTGCTGACTGGAGGTGGCAGACCTAACCACTAATCTACCAGGGCTTGCCAAGAACTGACATTTCCAAGTGATCTTTTTGTGATAAAGCATAGAAAAAATAATCAATTGAAACAGACAGAAGAGACAGAGCACTGATTCCCTATGGCTAGTCCCTTCCATCTCGGGGCCCTGAGGCCATGTTTGGATGAAGACCCCCTACAGCAGGAAGGAGACCATGCCAATGTGAGCCCTCATCTCTGTAAGACCAAGAGTAAAACTAATCCCTCCTAGCAGCACCATTTTCCCCATAGCTATTGTTTTTTATTTTCCAACACTTGTACTGACACGCAACACTTGTGCGTATTTAATGTTACAACTTAATGATTTGGGGGCAATGCAGCCATGAGAAACCAGCTTTGAGACCATAAATACACCCATCATCTCCCAAATGTCCCCATCATCACCATCATCACCACCATTACCACCACCGTCACCACCTTCAACACTGTGCGTGGGTTGTAAGATTCTTAGCAACATCCAGGCACACAATACCATGCTGCTAATTAATCATTTCTCTTGCTGCCCAGGACTCAGACTCACGAATGCACTGTGACACACATTTCCCGTCCCCACCAAGTCCCGGCAGCTGCTGTCTGAGGTCACTCTCTGAGATCTGAGATCCTCATTAGATGGACGCACCCTGGCCTGGGAGCTAGGGAAGAGACACCCCACTCTACTCCTTAGCACCACCATTCACTCTGCAGAAACGTGTCTCTATCACTGTCACAGATGAGCGTCTGTCCACAGTATCTGCATGTTTGGGAAGTGCAGCTTGTCCAGGAGGGTAGGCCCGATTCAGGAGCTGTTTCTGAAGAGATCACTAGCAAGCCAGGGGCATGGTGCGGGGAACAGAGGAATGGAGCAAATGACCCTCACGTGCGTGCAGGAAGGCTGCGTGTCACCCTCGGTTGCTTGCTGAGTGTCGTGGTGCCGGGCCATGGAGCCCAGCGCTGCTCCGGGGAGACATTCATCCTGAGCTGCTGCTGTTTGCACACAGGAGGGGTCCTAATGGGGCCTCGGCCGCGCTCATTGGCTAATCGGTTAATTAGGCCCATCTGGAGGGGCTGTGGAAGGACTGGCGCAGCTCTCATCCGGGTGGAGAGGTAATTTGTCATCCTGTGGCCGGTGCACACACGGCCCCAGGCCCAGACTGCCAAGCCGCCGGCTCCACACGGGCGCCTTCACCTTGGCATGGGAGAAAGGCAGCTATTCCGTCCTGGCAATGACCTGAGGGGGCGGTGAAGGGCAGGTGGTCACATGCTGTCGCCATCCTGACAGAATGGCTGCTGGCCAGCACACAGGCAGTAAGGTGATCAGTGTGTGAAGGAAAGGAAGGGTCCCCCAGGACGCCCAGAGGTGTGAGTTTCCTGCGGAGCAGCATCCCGCTCCCTCGGCTGCGCGGGGACTGAGACGCGCTTTGGGCAGGGTGAGCGGGTGACCAGGCTGGGGCAGCAGAGGCAGATCCTCCAGGCAGGGACTCCCGGTGCTGCTGGGCCGGCCCCACACTTGGGTTGGGCATTCTGTGAAGTACACAAAGGAGTGCTGGGGGCTCCCATCTTTATACCAGCGTTTCCAAGTCTGATTCTTCTCCTCCCTCCATGTTCTTGTCCTTCCTCCTGCACACAGCTCATCAAACCTCTATCACAGTGACCCCCTCCCCGTGAGGCTGACGGAGTGAGTGCGCCCCACGCATGCCCAGTGCTGTCTGCGTGGCACCACCATGAACCCTGGGCCTTGGGAAAGGCCAAGAAAGTTCGGACATGGAGAGTCCCCAAGGTAGAGCGTCCTTAGGCCCCTCCACAGCATCACAGTGCCCGCTCTGACCACAGAAACCACGCAGCAAATGGGCAGGCCCACGTGCCCACCCACGTATGATGCTGTGGCTGGTCCACACAGCCCATTGTGGTGCAATGGATGCGGGGCAGAAACAATTCAATTAGGCTGCAGGACCCAGTACTTCAGAGAGCTGGGCCAAGTCTAGAACAGAGTCCAGCTACTGAAAACCTCAGGAGTCGTCATTGACCCAGCAATCTCCGTTCATCTCATGGAGGTGCATGTATCTCACCTCCTCCAGGGCCTTCCTGACCTCCCCGCAGGACCAGGAGAGGGCTGAATGTCCTCAACTGCCTTCCCCTCTTCTCACGACACAAGTCACTTGTCCAGTGTCTGCCTGGCATCCCCACCAGACTTCCCCGAGATGGCATGGGGGCCCCCACTGTAGAGAATGTGTGTTTGCCCAGCTGGACTTGTGAAGACACTCACTTTCATGGATGGAAGAGAGGAAAGGAGGTATGTCAGGTGAAACAAGCGGTCACCAGACTTGGCCTGTGTGCATTAAGGAATGAAAAGGGCAAGGGGGCATCCCTGTTCCTGAGTTTTCAGATAGGGAGGGAGGGTAGACAGCAAGGAACCTGAAAGCCTGGGTGGTTATGGCCCCAGATAGCTGCCTTTGAAGTGACCATGTCTTCACAGCTCTTTGAACTGGGTAGATAGAAATTTGCATCAATCAGCTATCAGCCATTTGAGTTTTATTTGACGGTACATCCTTGGAAAGGTGAGGAAGCTGCTATCCTCTTGTTTCATCTTTGGTGATGCTAATTCTTGCTAATTTCAAGAACCCAAGTCAGAGACTTTTCTCTGGAAAGTGGCCCTGTTGATGTTTTCTACACTGTTCCATCTACTGCTGCTTTCTGGCATTGGTGGGGGTAGAGGGGTCCACAAAGGTGGTCTCTCAGGCTCTGTGGTCATGAGCACTCCACCCCGAGTCTGTCTGAACTTTCTGAAGTACTGCTGTGACCGTGCCCACCTGAGGCTGCAGAATGGTGAGGTCAGCTTTGCCCTGAGGAGACCCAGGGAGGCCGTGCACCCCGCCCGCATCCATCCATCCTGCCAGGAGTTCCTACACCTGCATGCACCCTACTGGCTCCCTTCTCTGAGCCGACTTTCCACATGCAGTTATTTTTGACAATTATCTATTTCCCTTACAACTCCTAACCCAGGGAAGATCTTACCAGAAACTGATGTCCTGCATTCTGCTTGGTCTTGCCAATGTGTGTTTGCATGAATGTGGCTGCAAGCATTAAAAGTGCTTGTGAAAATTAACCTGACAAAGTAGATGTGAAGAGTCTCCAGGGATCATCTTTTTGAGATTGAAGGCTCGTGTCATACATGTAAACAGTAACAAGACAGAATGAAAATCCCAGCTGAAAAAGAAGAGTTTGACGCCAATGCCATCTATCACTTTATCCAAAAGTCATTTGAAAGGCTTCCTGCCCTTTTTGAAAATGTGAACCCATCAGTGGCCGGGAACTCCATGCAGCTCCTGCTGAGAAGACAAGAAAAATTGCACGCACACAAGTGCCATCATTGGCTGTCCACCCAAGCTGGTGCCAGCAGGACAAGACAAAGCTCTTGTGACAGCAATTGGAACAGCCCGCACATTTCTCTGTCACTACCTATGATAACCTGTGTCACCACAGTGTGCACTCATTTGCTTTCCAAGGAAAAGCCTGAGCGCTCCGATCCTTTGTCCTTCTCCTTTGCTCTGCTCCCCCACCAGCCTTGATAGCCAAGCGGGGTGATAGATGCAGGCAGCTAAAAATAGTTTGTTTTGCATGTAACATACAAGCAAGTGAATAATTTTCCTCTGTAAGCAAGATGCCCGGGGACAGGCAGAGCCTGGTGGTGGTGGCAGCTCAGGGATGTTGATGGAGCGCTGCTCCCAGCGCCGTAAATCAGAGGTGGCGTCTCTTGGCACACTTGCAAATGCGCGGCAGCCTGAAGGAAGGGGCAGCAGGGCCCTGGAGAAATGCTTCCTGCATTTAAAAATTATGCTCCAGCTCTTTGTGGGTGACACAGGGAATTTGATCATTTATCCTCACCGTGTAGATGGCACAATAAGTGCTGTACCTCCTGCACTTACCGTCCCAGCTCTGCTGGGCTGAGGGGGCCGGTGCATGGATGCCTAGTGAAGGGCAGGGTCTCCGCCTGTGCTACCACCAACCATCCCATGGAGCATGCAGGGGTCATCGGAGCCCACCAGGTTCCCTTACTGTCACACCTCAGGCCAGTGTCACAGGCAAAGCAAGATGGCCAGGGGTCTCTCCTCAGCCAAAATTGCAGAACAGATGAGGCTGGAGGTCAGGAGTTGTCCTCGGTCCTGATCCAGGGTGGAGCACTAGGGCAGCCTACCCTTCCTGTTCTCTGTGAGTTCCCAGAGCCTCCTTCCCAACCTCATCCATGCAGCTCCTCGCCTTTGTGAAGAATCACTCTTTGGTCTTTTGGATAAAAGCTCAAGGTTATTCCAGACCACACTAGGAGCCACTTTCCTAGTGACCATCCCTGGGAAGGAACTTCTGTGCTCTGTTCTGGGAGAATTTAAGGTATAAAGCAGGAGTGTGAAAGGAAATAGAGTCATTAACCTTTGGTTACTGGGTTTATAGGTACAAAGACTTTATATCAAAAGTCCTGCAAAGGAAGACTCCATACTTCCAATTAAAAATCACAAATATCCCACATGCGAGGTTTTGTTTTCCCACAACCCCCTTATCCCAGATTTCAGTTAGCTGTGGTCAGCCGCCGTCTGAAATGTCTTCTTAGATATTCTGAGAGCCCTCTTCACACAGCTTTTATTACAGCATATTACTATAATTGATCTATTTCAGTGTTAGGTATTCACCCCTTACTCTGCCTAGTTTTTAAATTCCACTCTATCATGGTTATGTTTGTAGGGAAAACAGGGCTAGGGACTACCTGTGATTTCAGACACCCCTTGGGGGTCTTGAGACATGTCTCCTGAGGATAAAGGGGCAGATATGCCATGTTTTTGGTGTATTGAAGCATGTTTTACACAGGCAGACGTGAGCATTTGCGAGGGTTGTGTTAAAATTCTAGCTCTGCACCTCAGTTTCCTCATCTGTAAGCAGAGAGAGCTTCCTCTGTCCTGTGCCTGAGAGGACAGGAAACTCTCCTAGCCCGTGGCTTGCACCACTGACCCTCAGCTCATGCCAACATTGCCTATCATCAGTGAAGGGTCAACAGGGTGGCATCTTCCTGGGTATAGAGGAGTTGGTGTGGGAGCTGATTTATCTCAAATTTTTCTCCAGAGAAAACCTGCACTTTCCAGACAAAGACCCAAGGGTGAGTGTATGTGCATAAATAACTATATGCATGAGTGTGTTACTGTGTGAGTGTGAGCATGAGGATGTGTGAAGTTGAGTGTGAGTGCCCTCATGTTTATGGGGATGCTGTTACAGCCATGTGCCATTTTGCACATATGAGGAAAATTGTATTTATTGGTAGTAAGTCCGCAGTGATAGGTTTTCTTCTCTGTTTCTTGTTTTCTGGAGAGTATATCAATATGCTATTTTTAATCTGACAAGTGTCTGATTGGCAGTATTATATGAGCTGAAGAATAAAAACTGAAAATGCTTGATTATCAACTAAACATGAGACCTAGAGGTCAGGTACAGGTAGACATGTGTACAGATGTGCAGATACCATGTGACCTCCTGCTGACCCATCGCCCCCATGGACAGAACCACATGCTCCTTTCCTTGGGGTCAATCCCCTGGCTCGAAGAATGTTCCAACTTCCCCGATGTAGGCTAGTGTCCACCCAGCCGGTACCTTTTTGGCATCTGTCAGGGGCAAGCATTGTTTTAGTATCTTTGAAATAACAGATGAACTAAATCTGTTCCTTTGGGAGTTGATGACCTCATGCAAGATCTGATTTTGGTTTCTGACAAAAAGATGCCATTCATGGTAACACAAATGGAGAATAGATCTTTGTGGTTTAAAAAATCAAAACTAAACCACGACAAATGTCAGGTTTATCTGTCTGAGACAAAGTGTATACTGACCATCAGCATTGGGCAGGCTTTTGGAGAGAACAAAGTTCTAGGGGAGAAATATCCCATAGCAGGCTGGGTGAGAGGCAGGCACAGGCGGGATCACTCTGAGTCCCTGAGGATGCTTGGGGTTGGGGGTGTGGGGAGGTGGCCAGGGCTCTCCATGGTGGTCCCTTGAAAGCAAGGATGAGGGGACTTGAGGACTGCTCATCTCGAGACACATACCTCTCGGAGCTAATAACACCCTCTCATCTGCTCTTTTAACTGCAGGTGATTTTTCTCTTTAAACGCAATAGCTCCTCTGATCTAGGAAGAAATACAGACTTCGTCTTTCCTTTAAAAAATACCCTATGGTCAAAACAAAACCCTGTGCTTTCAAGAACTAATTCTGGGTTTGTCTCATCAGCTCACTCGATGAAATTACAAAGAGGCATGCCCTGGTGGAGGAGTGTTTATGTCCACCACCTCCAGTCAAACATAATCCACATACATCCCCAGGTCCTGGGTCTGTGTCCCAAGATCAGAGAGGAGCAACCAAGATGAACAACTAAATAACAATAAATAAAAAGGCTTCTTCCTCCCTCTTCTTTCCTGCCTGCCTCTACTCCCTTTCTTTCCTGCCTGCACCTGTCCTCTAAAGAAAAAAGAAATGACAATGAGTACTAAGCCACAAAGGTTACCAAAGGGCAGGTCAACAGGAGAACAAGTCCACTTCTTTGAAGAACAAGTGCTGCTGCTTTGAAGGACACGAGCTGGCTTTCCAAGCCTTTGAGAGAGTGTCCACCCCTTGCCAATGCAGATACAGTTCAGCGAGCTAAGAATTTTTATTGAATTATTGTATAAATAAAATAACAAGAGCTAATATTGATACCTCATGGCTTCCGTATGCACTACAGGCATTTTTTTCTTTTACTTTTTGTGATTTATTAAACTTTTTTCTTGAATTTAGCAGATTCTTTCATTTTAGCAAAAGCAACTAAGGAGAGGGATAGAAACAATTCATGCTTTTTTTTTTTTTTTTTTTTACCCTGGAAGCTAAACTTTCTCTAGGTTCATAGTTTTCCTGAACTTTAGCTCGGAATACGTTTGAGGGCTTTGCCATTTTTTGCAAGACACACTGCCGTTAATCCGTCTATAAGAGCTGAGTACACATGTTGAATAGTTTGGAAATTTCCTCTTATGTGTTTGATGCTCTACGATTCACCATCTGTCATTGGTCTCCTTTTAAAAAGTGATTTCCTCACTAACGTATTTTTCACTTTTCTTATCCCGTCGTGTGTCTTCGCCTCATGAAGCTGCTGCGAGCCTGTCTGTGTCACATAGCCGCTTCAATCTCCCCGCCAGCCGCAGGGTTCACTCCCCGCTGGTCCTCTATCTGCAAAACCTGCGCTCAACTCCCCTGCTTCGTTTCACACCCACGTCTCTGTTTCTCCTCTCCACCTGTCTTTCCCTCACATTTCAAGCAAACTGACAGCGGTGTTCGGTGCCCGGGCTGAGTAGCCAGGCAGCGCTGGCCTCAACTTCACTAAAAGGCAGAACTGGTTCATGCACATTTTTCTTTCCACCCACTTTCTTCTGAACTTGCCATGCTGATCCTGCTGGAGACCAGCCACCGCCTCTCCGGCTCATCCCGGCAGGGTCTGGGCATGTCTAAGGAGAGAGTTTTGATTTCACCTGGTCAGTCTCAGGAGCTGGACATGGTATTAAATGGAAACAAGTGACCATTAGCCCGGTTGACCAGGGAGCAAGGTCTGACACATTGCCTACAGACAGATGTGTTCTGGGAGAAGCAGAAACACGCCAGAAGTGGGGAGCACCCTGTCACTGGAGTAGAAGCACCACTAATGTGCCCTGGCCATGTGTGCAAGCATAAAACTTTCTCTGGGTCGCTGGACACTCTGGGACCTCAAGCCTCACCCAGAGGCAGCACTGCCAAGAAGCCACTGAGTCCAGGTCAGCCTGGCATGAGTGGCTGTTTCTAAGTCTCCTGCCCCTCTAGAGTGAGGGCTGCTGGCAGGTAGGCAGGCCAGTACTGGTCCCCAGAGTGCTCCTTTCTTATGTGGAGCAAGCGTTTCCTCGCCAGCTGCAGTCAGATGGTGGAGAGCGGCTGGTGGGGGAGGAAAGGACAGAAAAGAGGGGATGGGACCCCCGTGCTTCCCTGACATCATGAGGACCCCTGGGCCCAGGGCAGAGTACTGGTCATAGAGCCCAGGCCTCTTTTGTTCATCTAGAACTTTCTGGCCATCAGCCCCCAGCAGCAAAATGAAGGAAAATGGCCCCAATATTCCAAATGACATTCCCTGAGACTGTGCCAGTAAATTGGCCAGTCCACTAAGCCCCGATCAAGTCAGTAAGTTCACTTACTGGGAGGAGCAGGGGAACGCCTCCCTGCTGGCCCCTGTAGGTCTGAGCTCATGTGGAGACCCTGTGTCAATGGTGGGAGTGCACAGTGATGGCTTGTGTTACCTCAGGAAAACACATCATTCAGATTCAGTTCCACACCCACAAATGATGATGACAAAGGATCCACCTAGTGGGTGTGGGGGGTGGAAAGCCAGCACAGCTCAGGCACAGAGCACATTTGTCCCAAAGTCAGTGCACTAAAAATGTTACTTTACCTTGAAATATAGATCCTTTACTATAATTGGCCTGAAAAAAAAATACTAATGAAAGTAGAACAATAGACTGAAGCTTATACATTCTCAATTGAGTCAAACTGTTTAAGAAAGCATGCCTTGAGCTACATTTATTATAGCTTTTATAAATGCCAGTTTTATATTAATGCTAAAAGATTTATTTGACATCAAGTTACTCAAATATATGTACTTTTGGCATTTAAATTAACTTCTTGTCCCAAACTCTAAATGGGAAAATATGTCACCTTTTCTCAAACAATCAAGACTCATTGTTAATTCAAAAGTTAATGACATTTGGAGGCTATTTCCATATATTGAGATGTAATAGCTCCATCCGTGTCCGTCTCTCCTAGATGATGAAAACCTGCTCCATTTATATTGGGGGTTGGATTTGACAGGGTAATTCAGGAAATATAATGGCAACGGAGGGCATTTGGAAAGGACACTTTCCATTATGGTGCAATTTCCTGCAGATACAAATGACCCCCCAGTGTCAATCAACACCTAAGTTCTCCCCAAACCTCCAAGACATTGTCTTCTAGCAGCTTTCATCTTTTCTTGCTCATGCAAAAACATTTGCTGGTTTTTTAAAACTAGACAAGTCAAGTGGTCACTCTGTTTTCTATTTTTCCACATGGCACCCTGATGGACCCATCTTTAGAGAAGGGATGGTGCAGCACCTTGGGGATCCATCTATGCAGGAGGGGGTCTTGCTGTCTGGTGCAGAGCCCCTGACACACCAGTGTGGGAAGCGAGGACTTTGGGGCACCTGTGAGCACATCCCACCTGGAAATGTCACTCAAAAATAGCACCACCCCCATGTCCATACCAGTTCTCGGTCAGGGACCTCATCTTCCCCATGAGTCGCTCAGGGGACAGCTCGCTGTCTCTACATTCTGCTGCAAGTTTTGGTAACATATTTCTATTAGTAAATAAGCGAGTTTGTTTATGTCAAAGTATTTGAAGACTTTCAAACTCTGAGCTAAGTGTAATTCTTTCAGAAAAACTCACCATCTACCAAAGAAAGTATATCTACATTTGCTCTTTAAGAGCATATTGGGTGACATTAGAATATATTGGGTGACATCGGAGTTGCATTTTTTACCAGCAATCAAGATTTTGAAAGCTTGATGTGATTAAAGTTCTAATCAAAGAATTGCACCGTCATTGAAACTTGGTGGCAGCACAATTAAAAGTAAAATTTCTGAAATTTCTGCCCCTGCTACCCTGCCCTAAATCTGTGAAGATGCAGAATTTGAAGGAGTCCATAAAAGGAGGATCTGAATCATCACTGGGGGTGCCTGGTGTCATCCGTAGGAAATCCACTCTCACTCTTTAAAACCAAACAGCTTAATCACAGTGCCCCTGTCCTGCTCCATCATGTTGGGAACACGTTCCTCCAAGATGTCAAACAATAGCCCTTCAGTAAAACAGGAGCATTACTTCTTAAAAGTATTTTTTAGAAAATCAAACCAATTCCTTTAAATGTCAAAAGTTAAGGTGCTAAAAAAGCATTGGTTGGAAATTCTTTATTGTGTGTGTTCGTGCATGTCTGTAGAGATATGTTTGTGTGTATGTGCACATGTGCGTGTGTATACTCGCGTGTGGTCCGTATGTGTTGAATAAGTTCAAATATCAAAACTTCTTGGTGTCCTCACTGGTGTTAACGTAACTGGAGTCCTAACATGGTGTCTCTGCCGTCTGGTGCCATGGACAGAGCACCCCACGTCAAGCAGGCACTGTTTCTTTTGGTCCCTTCTCAGCACCCTTTTCAGCTTCCCCTTCTCTGGCTGTCACTGAGGTGGAGCTGCCCCCGCTCCTGAGGAACCCTTTTCCGTCATTTGTACAGAAATTGTCCTGGAGACAGGTGCATCTCCTGGGTCTCAGCAGCCAGAGCCTTTTCTGTGCTAAGAGCTTCAGGCCCTTTGCTTTGCTGCTGAGGACCTTGAGGCAGGGCAGCTTTGAGAGCAGCACCAGAAGCGTGGGGGTGGGAGGGTGGAGAGGGAGGAGCCCAGGTGGGTATGAGGAGCGGGGGGAGACACGGGGATCAGAGCCCCCAGGGAGGGTCAGCAGGAGAGGAGCAGGAGATTCTAGCATCTGTGAGGACACCAGCTAGCTGCCCTGCTCCGGAGGAGAGCACGGCAGGAGGGTGGGCACCGTAATCCTGGGTAGGTCATCCTGAGGACGCCCAGGTGGGGGTGTTTACAGAGGCACAGACGGAGACTGTGTGTTTGGGGAGTACAGAATGGGGGTGCTTAAGTCTGAAATGGGCCTTTGAGGCTCAGTTCCTCCGGGGTGATGAGATCTCACAGTGTGCCGTTGTGTCATGCGGGGAGCGGAGAATCCCACCCGGCCGAGGCTCTGCAGGGCCGTTGAACACACAAATAAACATCAGATAGACTAGCGGTAGCAAAGACCAGGTGTATTGACACACACATGGGACCTGACACGGCTGTGCATTCTTGGATAAATGGTCAGAGGACTTACATCCTTGCTGGGGACAGGCCAGGGCCTGGGGCGTCAGGGGAGAGGAGGGCCCTAACAAAGCAGCCTGGCCTATTGGGCTTTGTTTTGCCATGAACCAGATTTCTCTGATGAAAGTTCTCCGAAGGTGATCCTGCATCTTGGAACCTTTGTCCTTTAGGGAAA
This sequence comes from Solenodon paradoxus, assembly GCA_004363575.1. Taxonomy (NCBI): domain Eukaryota; kingdom Metazoa; phylum Chordata; class Mammalia; order Eulipotyphla; family Solenodontidae; genus Solenodon; species Solenodon paradoxus. Next base: position 145,609 of record RJWH01002378.1, on the reverse strand, counting down.
CAGCTTCTCTAGGGACCGGCTGAGCCTCCATGGACCTCAGGTTCCACAAAGCAAGGGGACATGTATTGACAAAGATGCTCCGAACATCTTGGAAAGGGTCCCTCTGGGCATTTTCAGGGGTAGATCTACACATAGATGGAGGTCTTGCAGAGGCTGCAAGATGCACTGGCCCGCATTGACCAGGTCAGGTTCTAGACTCACTTCGCCCAACATTTGTACGCAGGTGGATGCAGAGCCTAGTGGGCGCTGTCCCAGACGGGTGCCACACCCTGCCAGCTGGCCCAAAGATTAGAGGGGGAGGCCGTTCTCAAGAAAACCCATAAAAATCATGCCTTTCATTAAACCTGAACAACTGGGCTGTACAGGGGGACATCAGCGCCTGGGAGACTGCAGGCCTCAGACTCCACCCTGCACCCTTCGTTATTTCACAAGACACTTATTTTAGTTAGCACATATTGGATCTTAGGGAAATGTTGAATTTAGACCCGCCTTCAAGAGTTTAAGTGAAAATTGGCTTCTATAAATACAGGGCGGTTTGCTTAACCACATCCCACTGTGACAGCGAACTGACAGGAATGGAGATAGACCCGAAAAATTAAGAAGTGTTTGTTTTGGAAAGTAACTACGGATTTTATGAAAAGCTGTGGGAGCTAGTTAAAGCCGGGTTATTAGTGAATAGTCGCACATTTACTCTGCTCTCAGCTAGTGGCATCGCTATTCTGGTAATGAAAAGAATTCAATTAAAGTGTTTTTATCACACACACACGCTCCTCTGTAAAGTGTATTAAGTGGAAAAACTGAACAGACACTTCGTATTGCTTCTAAAGCTCTGGAAGCCGTTTGCAACATGAGAATAAACACGTTAGGTGCAGAAACTGGCACTCCTTTGGCAGCACTCAGCACTCTTACCTCCGAACCTCCAAACATCCTCTTTCCCCCGGTCCTCGCGTCTTCGATGACTTCAGAGCCAGATGCAGCTCCTTGGGAGAACTTCAGTCTGAGCGGTCATGGGCTCGTCCTCAGAGGAACATGCTGGTCCAGTCACCTCGCTGGAGGGAGCCCTGTCACTTTCCTGTCTCTCTTACCTAACGCCATCCAAGATGTGGTGTCTGTTGTTGAAGGAGAATTACTGGAGACACATCTGCAGGATCCTCTGTGGTGACAGGACAGAGACAGAGGACAGAGGACGGAGGGGATCCTGCTCTCCCTCCTCCCCCGCCCCAGCACACTGGTCACAGGACTGGGAGGAGAGAAGCATGGGCCAGGCTCTTAGGAACATATCACCTGACAGGGCACACCTGGGGTACCCTTAACTGGGGACATGCATGCACACAAAGATTGGTGGGAGCTCCAGAAGAGGATCACCCTAAACTGCCCTCAGGGAGGCTTCCAACCACAACCTGTGCTCAAGGGGTCAGGCTGACCTGCGGTAAGCACTCAGGTGGTGGTTCTTGGGATGGCTCCTGGGTGCCACATTAACACTATGAAGGGCTGCAGGTGAGCAGGGCTCTCTCCACAGGTGAGCACTTCAGGGAGCAAGGCTTTGCTGTCAACCTGTGACTTTCCAGGGCATGAGTTGGTTATTTCCCCCTGATTCCCCAGATAGGAGCCAACCTGTCCTATCCTGGGATCAAATTCCCCGCATGACCCTGGGGGAGCAATCACATGGCAAGTGCATGATGGCCTCTGAGCACACTGCGACTCCTGAGCATGTGTGTTAATGTGTGTGCATCACACATGTGTGAGATGTTTGTGTGTCTCATTTGTGCTTGTGAGCTGTGTGTTCATGTGAGCTGTGTATCTACATGCGCATACATGTGAAGTGTGTGTGCATATGAGATGTCTTATTGTCTGCCATGCGATGCACATGTGTGCGTGTGTGAGTTGCGTTGTATGTGTGCAAGTCAGTTCACGTTATCAGACTGTGTGTTTCACTGACTGGAAAATCACATGGGGTTTCTTTGTTGTAACATAGCGGTGCATTTATCAGCACTTTAGGTGATTTTGTGAGCCTAGAAACAGCTTAGATATTACTAATAGTGATTACATTTCTAAGTTTCATAACTTTGAAAGTCAATAACAGTCATACCACAACTTCAGACCCACCCCTGTCTTTTAACCACGGCAGAAAACACACGTCCTCTGAGGTCGTGCTCACTGACGCCTGGGTAACGGTTTTAGAACAGGAAGGTGATAATTTTAAGGGAGAGAATAATTGCTATTTAGAATTCCTGTGACACAATACACTTCCAAAATAACTACAATAATCTGATTAAATTCTCACAATTACTTTTACAAATCACCATTTAAAATTACGTATTACCCTTTATAAAGGCATATGAATAGTCATGTTTCCCTGCACAGAGTAGCCAGAAGGATAGAAGATATTTAATGCTGTTTCCTCTTGTAGTGCTTTACTTCCTCCAAGTCTGTGTTAAAAAGAATCCTACAACCAGTTTGTCTGCATAGATCTCATTCACCCACCCACCTGTCTACCCACCTACCATCCACTTACCTATCATCTATCTTCCTTTCCATCTATCATCTATTTGTTCATCTATCATCTATTTATCATCTATCTGTCTGCCATCTATCAATCTGTCTATCCATTCACCTGCCATCTACCCATCCAACTATATATCTATGTAGACATGTGTCTATGTCTATCTGTCACCTTCCTGCAGCCCAGCTTTGTGCCATGGTTCATTCGGTTCCCTGGTGTAAGCTACGGAGCCACACTCCAACCTTGGATAGATGTGACATTGGGTGACACCAGGCGGCTCGTCCACACAGGCTGCCTCATGGGAAGCCACAGGGGTAAGGCCTGAGGTGGCTTCTTATGATCTAATGTGAAAATGACCCATTTCTTCAGATTGAGACTTTAGACTGAAACACACTTAATGCCCTGCATGCCCAGAACAAGGGACACAGGTGCTGGTGTCCCTTGGTCCTCTATCCTCCCCCACCCTCTTCCTGCCTGCTTCTCTAGAGTAGAACACTCAGTGCCAAGTGAGATAAGTCCTTTATTTATTCCTGTATCTACCCAGCCCTCCAGAATTGAATTTCATGAGGATGAACCTGATTTCTCTTATTGACAGACCTGGAATGTTCTGTGGCCCTTAGCAGGCCCTTTGAGAATATGTTCTGGCTGTCAATGAGGATGTCCTGTTTCTGGGTTGAAACACTTACAGTCAAACTGCCTAGTGATTAATCCATCTGTGAATGAACATACTCAGCCTGCAGACTCAGCCCCTGGTGGGGACTAGCAGCTAGATGCCAAATAGCAGAGCCCAGATGTAACAGACAGACATGTCTCCTGACTCCACTCTCTGCATTTGGGAAAAGAGCAGACTCTTTGTCGTTTTGTGCTAAATCATGTCTCAGATGTCAAGAGAGGTTTGGGAGAGGACTTCAGGAATAGAGGGTAGTTGGGGAAGCCTAGAAAGGACATTCTAGAAGACTTGGAGATGGGGGCACGGGACTGTCAAGAGACCGTGGCTGCTGTGAAGGCACTGAGATAGAAGGAGACGGGCTACTGGGCTGGAGATGAGATGAAGCAGGAGAGAGTGAATGAGGCTCCGAGCATGGACGTCATGAACGCCATGACAGCTCATCAACTCAAATCAGCAGCATGTAGGGAATGAACAAAATTGTTTCAGAGATGTTTCTCTGGAAGAAGTGCAATGCCGTAGGAAGAACTTCACAGATGATAGACATAGCACCTAACCCATGTGTCCCCATGTGTCCCCATGAGGCTTGGGGCTTAGCTTTCTGCTACAAATTAAAAGGAGAATCTTAGTGACCTCAGGGATCTAAAACCCAAATACTGAATGCAGGAGAGTGCTGAGTCTTGGACAATGGCCCTGGTTTGGGGACATTTGAAAGAAAATGTTGAGAATAGCTCCTGCTGGTCCAGATCTTATTTCCCATGGAAGGAAGCACCTTCTTTAATGATGATACCCCATGTGACTCACCCTGAAGCTTCCAGAACACAAAATGTCTGCACTCCCTCTTGTATTTCCCACGACTCCGAGTGTCCAAGTCTCTTGTGAAACCAAGTAAAGTTCCAGCTACTGCTCCGCACTGGCAGGAATCTGCTCACATGGGGGCAGCGACAAGTGGACCAGGACAGCACGTCAGGGCACAAGGACGAGGGAAGGGCATGCATCGCTTCACGTCTCTGTCTCTGGAGAAGCAGACCCACTGGTGAGCAGCCTTCCCAAGTCACGGAAGATGAGGAATCAGCATGATTAAGTGTGGAGATCTGCACTGGAGACCGAAGGTTTGCACCCGGGCTGTTGATGAACTTCCTGCCAAGACCCTGCTCACAGGACAGAGAAAACAGGGTCCCTGAGGTCATTTTTGTCGGCCATTGCTTGGGGGGAAAAGCGTCATTAATTGTTCTTGTGTTTTGAAATCGGTCCTCATGTACAACAGTGGCCCGTTATATCCCTCCCCGTGTCCTCCTGGAGAATCCCAGATGTTCTCCTTAGAGTCGCAGAGTCGCAGCCCATGCCAAGTGGCAGATAAGGAGTCCCCACAGTCACAGCAGGGAGGTAACCGCGTAGACCCACCAAGCAGCAGCCTTCCCGGTGCTGCCGGCTCACCTCTTCCCCAGCACATCAAAGGCAGGAGAGATCCAGGCTCTGAACTTTACTCTCAAGGCTTCTCACTCTTCTCCAAGGATACCCAGGTCCTAGGAATCAGCGGGGCCTCACATCTTCCCCAGAAGGGCCGACAAACACCACAGGTGGCTGCTGGTCTCCCAGATCAGAGCTCGCCAGGAAGGAACGGTTTCTGCCGACATGGGCAGCTGACCTCACCACTGTGCAGCGAGATGCTTGCAGGGCAAGCGGGGAGGGTTTGCTCCTTCTTGTGGCCACTCCCACCTGATGGCCCCACACCCTGCAGTTTCAGACTCAAGCCCAGAGGAATCCAAACAGTGAATGGAAGGTGCTGGTCGCTTGCAGCACCAGTCAGAACCGGGAGCAGACTCACCACACACGCAGACTGGGCCCCACCACCACCGGCACCAGCACCAGCACTCGGAAACCCGGAGATGGGAGCGGCAGGGCCTCCTCTGTGTGGACCCAACTCTCTGCTTTCTTTCAACAGACCCACTATTGGCAACTTAAGAAAACAGCACGACACTGATGTCATATTGAATGTAGTCTCAACTTGTCCAGTCCTGGCTTTGGTGGCCTGCCCATGGAGAGGCCGGATAAGCCCCCATGAGGGCTGACTCCCCACCCTCAGGACCAACAGGGGCCATGTGTGGTGAGCAGGTATGGAGAGATAATGATGCTAGAAGGGTCCCCATTGTCTAGGGATCCAGTTTAGTGGAGCAGAAGGGTTTATGTTACCATAACTGCAGCATCTACTATATATAGATGTATGGAAAGTACACAGTATGTTATATAATATAAAAGACATGTGACAAGGGCCAGCAGGGAGACATGCAGGAAGACAGACAGCCAGGGTCCAAGGGCAGTTTGCTGACCCTGAACACGACCTGTTTCCACATGGTGTGTTTGTCCCTGGAGGAGAAAGGTGGTCAAGACTATTGATTCTAAAAAGTGACCTTTCAGGCATCTCATTTTACTCAGAGCAGAGGAAGCAGATGGTTAGTGAGGCAACGCGCCCCACGCTCAAGTATTTCTGCAGATTCCTCATCTGTCTTTGTCCCCACAAGCAAGCTCAAGGGGTGGGACCCTCAAGAATCTGGAGGCCATGGAGCCCCGGTTTGGTGTGTGTTGACAGCTGGTGAAGTGTCCAGACTGCGTCCCTGCGCTTTGGTCAAGGTCTGTGCAGACTTGAGCAAAGCCCATACCAGTCTGCTAGGTCCTGGTCTGGGCCTCTGAGCCTCCGACCAGTGCAGATGCGAATTAGAAGACATTCGTCAGGCAAGACAAAGCAGGCAGCGCCCTCTGCGAGGCACTCCCAGCACAAATGGGCCTCTCACTAGCATGGAGAGCCCCACGCTCCCAGAGCCGTCTCACATGCATGGACACAGCCTCCTACTTCTCATCTTCACAGCCCAGGCCAGAGAAGCAGCCTCTGGGCCAGCAAATTAATCGGAAGCTCGTGCACCCTCCTCGTGCACTTTGGTTATTAGAATGTCTAAAGCCAGTCAGGGGCCTTGAGGAGCCAAAACAGACTCGTGCATCGGCCCTGGTCAAGCAGCGGCCAGGGAGACAGGCACGGGGCACACTCAGTGGCGGAGGAGGGGTCAGTGAGACCAGGAGAGAAAGCACGTGAGTTGGGTGATGTGACGGAGGGACAGGAGAAGGTAACTGGCAGACACTGAATCCCTCACACAAGAGGGAGAACCAGACACTTAGATGCAAGTTACCATGGAATAACTTTGAATGGCTCACAGGAAGGACAGTCCCCACAGAGGGGACATATGCAGGAAAGGGTCAGGCCAACGCTTGGACACTCAAGGCAGCACATCTGAAGGGAACCACGGACAATCACGGCCAGGGTCTCAGGCAGGCCTGTATCTAGGAAAGAGTCAGTCCATAAAGAGGCCACGAGGTCCGAGGGCCAGTCAGGAGGTGAGGGGATGGTGGCCCGCGTAGGGCATGCACTGCAGAGCCAGAGGGGAAGCAGGCTGACAGGAGGGGGAACAGGAAGCCGTGGGACACTCAGCAATTAGAGTTGGGTCATCTGGGAAGAATAGAGACCTCCCTCCTGCCAGTTTCCCTGTCTGACCCAACAGACATGACCACCGCTGCATCTCACTGCCAAGGTGGTCTTGCAAACAGGGACCTGACTGTGTCCACCACTCTCCGTGACCCTACCGGGTCCCTAGGGAAGCGAGTGAGGTTCCCCCTGGCCTGCTGTCAGCAGCCTCACCCTAATGCTCAGAAATGACGCCACCCTCGCTGTGTCCCACCCTCGCATGCGTCCCTGGGAGCTGGCCCGATGATTCGAGCTCCCTGCTCACACGGGGGCTCCTTGGTCTGGACTTAAAGTTACTGCCTGATCCTAGGTCTTCATGGGAGAGCTGTTTCCCCTTAAATGAGGAGCAAGAGGAATCTTAGGAATCTGTGGAAACGCCCACACTGCACTGGGTGTCAGCTCACCCTAGAACCTGCCGTGCCTCAGAAGACAAGCTGGGAAAGTGTCCCTGAACTCATCATTAATTCTGAATAATTTATGGAGACATTTTGCCAATTCTAAACAGATACAGATAAATTCACGTTTCCCCTGAAAGCTCCAAAAACACTAATCTTTGGGGAAAACAGCAGTGGAAAAAGTGCTGTGGACTCCTCTCCACGTCTACTTAACACTTAGCTTTATTGAGGGCTGCATGCGTGTTTGCCTCTCCTCAGACAAATAGAGCATGACATCATCTGTCATTTCATGCGAGATTTTTTTATTCCAAGTCAAGAAAACTCTCACACGCTTACAAAAGTGCCTTCTCTTCCTAGTTTGTTTCCTTTTAAAGCACTTTTTACCTTCAAAGACCGAAGATGAAATTAGAAGTCATTTTGTTCCTGCATCTTGGTAATGAATAATTATGCTGTCATGCAGAGCTTAACTATTAATTACACGTCTGCCTTTTTATTTCAAAGAGATATTTAATAATTTTTAATAAAGAGTTACATATGGCAGTCTCTAAAAATGCCGTCAGTCAATGTTCTTTTCCTAGCTGGAGATCTCCCAGATGTGTGTGACAACGGGGTCCCCTGCATGCTGGCTGTGTGGGGATGGGCAGCTGGACCCTTTGGTGGAAGCACCTGTGGAGAGCAGGGCTAGTCGGCCCCCTTCCACCCATGCAGTTACCTGACCCAAGTCATTTTCCTTGGGACTCAAGTATGCAACCTGTAAGAGGTGGACCGTCATGGTGAACACCTGGGGGACAGAAGCTCAGGTCCCAACTCTGCCTCACTGGGTCCCAGGTGGCAGCAGGTGCCAGCCCCTGTCCTGGGCCTCTGTCTATTCCAGGAGACCCCAAGTCCACAGGAAGCAGGAAAGTCATGGAAAACTGCCGGGACAAGTGGGGTGGTCAGAGGGCCTACTGTGGACCCCAATGTGTCTGCAGGGTCACAGGGCACTCCGGGCCAGGCGCTGCTGTGGAGTCCAGAGTCATAGATAAAATACAGGCCCAACTGCATCAGTGAGATCTGGTTTGTAACCAAGTGTTCCCCAGCAAAAGTGATTGCATTCTTGCTGAGATCAGAGAGTAAGGGGCATCTGGTGCACGTGGGAGCCCCCCAAAAAATCAGCATGTTCACTTCGGGAGTCCTGACTTACAGCTGACTTGAGCCAGCCCTCATCACCCGACTTAGAGCCTCTCCCCCACCAGTGCCCTCTTTCATGCCCACCTCTAAATGCTCCCCCAGTCTGAGGCAGTCATGTGTCTGCACATCTGCCCTGCAGGACAGCCCCACACCGGCAACCAGGGCTGTGCTCTGGATTCTCCCTCTCGACGGGGAGAGACACCTCTCCAAGGGACAGACCCATCCCTGTGGGAGCCAATGTGTCCCTATGGGAGCAGATCTCATCCCATGGGGGCAAACAGCCCTGTGGGGATAGACCCGTTTCCTGGGACAGACCTGTCCCCATGGGCACAGACCCCTCCTCATGGGGCCCCAGAGAGACTGATGCCCCATGGTATAGATGGAACAACTCTGGGGGTCACCCTCACTGGTAATGGGCATTTGTGTTGTCCCCTCTGTTATGAGAAGGGCCCTGATGGGCTCTTGAGGTCTGCACACAGGCAATATTTTCCATCTGGGGCAGGTTCCCAGGTGCTGAATGACTGTGTCACATGGCAAGTAGATGTTTAACTATTTCAGAAATCACTAGACTGTTTTTCAAAGTAGCTCTACCACTATGGAGTCCCAACAGCAATGTGTTAGCATTTCAGATTCCCCATTCTCTAGCCAACATTGGGTACTTTACGTCATGCGAGAAGAGTTATGTCTGATTGTGACTTTATTTGCATTTCCTTGAGGACTAATGATGTCAGCATTTGTCATGTTCTTATTTGATTTCTTATTTCTTCTTTGGTGATGTACTATTCAAAATGGTATTCATTGTTTATCAAATATTCGTCTTCTCTCTATTGAGTTACAATATTTTTATATATTTGGGTAAAGATCCATGGTCAGAGAAATGCATTAAAAATAGTTTCCCAATTTGAGGGGTTTTTTTTTTTATCTCCTTAATGGTGTTTTTGAAGCTTAAAAATTTCAGTATTTCATGAAGTTCAATTTTCCCTTTTGGGATAGTGCTTTTTGTATCGTATCTAAAATGCTTTGTCAAAATCAGGCTAATGAAGATTTTCTTCTAGCAGTTTTAAACTTTTGGCTGCTACCTTTGGGTGTGTGATGCAGGTTGAGTTAGTATTTGTGCATGACATAAGGGTCTCAGCCCTTCCTTGGAGTGGGAAACTTCAGTTGTCCTAGAGCCAGCTCCTGAAAAGTCATCCTGAACTCATTGAACTGTCTTAGCACGCTGGTAGAAATCATTTTCCATAAGTTCTGAACTCTGTTTCTGTTCAGTTCATCTAGATTGTTGCACCATTCTCATAAACTCTGAAATCAGGGAATGTAAATTTTCCAGCTTTGTCCTTATGCTGCAAGACTGTTTTGATTACAAGCCCTTTCACTTCATATATGTTTTAGGATCAGCTAGTCACTTCCCATAAAAGATAAAAAAGAGTCCTGGGATTGGACGGGGATTGCCTTTATCCCTAGATCAATTTGGGAAGAACTGTTACCTTGACAATATTGATTCCTTTAATCTACACATATGGAATGCTTCTTTATCGACTGGATTTTATTTAATTTCTCTCAGCAACGTTTTCTGTCTTCCAGTATGCAATTCTCATACTTCTTTGGTTAAAGTTATTCCTAATTACTTTTAATTCTCTTACACAGGCATCTATTTTCTTATTTCACCTTCAGGCTGTTACTAATCCGTAAAATGGAATTGATGTGTTACATTAAGCTTGAATCCTACCATTTTGCTAAAGTCACTTCTAGTTCCAGTATCTGCTATCAACTCCCTTGGGTTTTATAAATGTGCAGTAATGTCATTTGCAAATAAACACAGTTTCACTTCTTTCTTCCACCTGTATGCTTCTGTTCATTGCACTAGTCAGACCAGCAATGGAAGTTGAGTTGAAGGTGAAAATGAATGTCTTTTCCTTGTTCTGAGCTTTTGGGAAAATATCCCATCACAATTAACTATGGCGTCAGTTGTAGATATTTCATATATGGCCTTCTTCACCCTGAGGGGCTCCCTTCTGCTCAGAGTTCCTAAGAAACTTTATCTTGAATAGATACAGGATTTTGTCAAGTACTTTTTTCTGCATTTTATTATCAGTTGTTGACCTTTATTTGATTAATATGGTGCATGATATTGACTTATTTTCATATTTTAAGCCAACTTGGTAATACAGGCATAGATCTTACTTTGTCTTAATATATGCCCTTTCTGTGTGGTGCTGGATTCTGTTTGTTAAGTTCTGTTTGTAGTGTCTGCATCCATAGCATGAGGCCTGTTGGTCTAGAATTTCTTTTTGTCATCTCTGTGCTTGTTCCCAGTATGATACTGGAACAAGTCGATGAGTGGGGAATTACTACTCCCTCCTCTGTTTACTGAAAAAGTTTGTGAAGAACTGCTTTTATTCTTTAAAAATATTTTACGGATTTTTCAGTGATAACACCTGGAATCATCTTTGTGAAAAAAAAATTAACTGTACATTCATCTGGTTCCTTGTTATAGGTCAGATTTTCAGTTCCTTCTTTAGTTCCTTTTGGCTCTTTGTGCATTTCTAGGAGTTCTCGTTCCATCAGAATTGTCTCATTTGGGCATAAAGACGCCCTTCCTTTGTGTTCCCTTTCATTCCTGAAGATGAATGCTAATACTTCATCTTTTACCCTGGTTTTGATCATTTGTGGATTTTGTCATCTTTCTCACTTCACCTAAAAGTTTGTTCACTTCATTCAGCCATTATTTCCTATTTCTTTGGTTTCTTCTCCAATCATTATTATATCTTACCTTAATTTATTTTGCTCTGCTTTTCTCTTTTCTTGAAGTGCAAACTCAGGTCCTAATTTGAGATGATTCTTCTTCTCCGATAGAGGCATTTAAAGCTGTAAGTGGCTCTCTAAGTACTGTCTTAGCTGCACCCCACAGGTGTTGCTATGTGATGCTTTTTGCTTTCCTCAGTTCAGAATATTTTCTCATTTCCTTTGTTATTTCCTCCTCAATCATTGGGTTATTTAGAAGTGCATTGGTTAATCCCAAGTATCTGGGGATTTGCTTTCTTTCTCTTTTGGTTTCTAGTTGTAGTCAAAAAATATTTTGTTTAATTTCAATCCTATAAATTTATTGAAGATTTTATGGTCTGGTATAATTGTCTGCCTTGTGAAAATGTTCCTTTTGTACTTAAAAATGATATGTCATGTGGAATATTTATGTATGTCTTTGAGGTTGAGTTGGCTTATACTTTTAATTCTCTTCTCTATTGATCAATTGTCTATAGAATTATTTGATCAGTTAGCAAATGTACTTTTCTTAGGGTTACCATTTGAGGGGTGTGCATTCCTTCATTCTTTTTATTTTCCATGGTGATTTTATGGTGTGTCTCTTGTAGATAGCATACATAGTTATATATATCTTACTGATTTGGGTCAAACATTAGTTACATCCACAATGTTGGCCCTCATAGGATCTACCATACAGACAAGTTGTGCTTAGAATCTGCTTCTAGGTTCGTAAGTTACACTCTGTGACATTCACGTTGACGTTCAACATTGATGTTGAAATTGCCTAACAAAGCATTTCTCAGAATGTATGCACTACTATAGTTAAGTCCTTCTTATTTATGTAGGATGATCATCTCTGCCTTTTTGATTTAGTGTTTAGACTACTTATATTTAATGCAATTATCAAATGGTGGGGATTACATTTGACATTTTTCTATTTTCCATTTATCTTGCCTTTTTGCTTCTCAGATTTCTCTTTGAATGAGTTAAATGTGTATCTTTAATTCTTTTGTTGGCTATTTCATGACACTGAGTGAACCAAGAGATGCAGTCCTCACAACTGATCTGCCTGGCAGATTATCTGCTAGCTTCAGGGATGGGGGCCTGTACAATTCTATAACTGCTTTTTAGGAGACAATTCGATGATCTCTTAGATAAGCTATTTTCAGACGTCCCACTTACTGTTTACTTGTAATGTTTTTATTTTTCCACTTCTGCCAAAATGTCATCTCTACTAAACAATGCATTTATTCTTTTTTATTTAATTCATTTAACAATTAATGTACCAAGTCACAGGCTTAAACCAACTAAACCTTGGCCTTGTTAGAAGACATCACTTAGGATTAAATTTAAAAAATAATATGCAGACAGAAATGAAGTCTAGCAGAGACAGGCAGGCAGGAAGAGAGAGGAGGAATAAGCATTTATTTATTTTATTTAGTTGTTCATCTTGGTCGTTTCCAAGCCCAGGTCCTTAGAATTATGGCCAGTTGACTTAAGCCACTAGGGCATACCCAGATCAAATTTTAAAACAGAAACATTGGTACCTGGAAAAATGACTCATTCAAAGTAAATATTTCTTTAAAAAATGACAACAAAATTTTCCATGACTGAATATATCAACATTTCCTATAGATCTATGAGTTTTCAGAATTAATAGACTCATCTTAAGTCTGTTACTATTAACAATATAACAATAAATGTTATCTATTCACCAACTATAATCTTATTTGTTGAACCACAATAAAGGAGTGATGGAAATAGTGGTGGTTATATTTTAAACAAAGTTAGAATCATAAGATTCTAAGTCTAATTATTTATAAATGAACTAATGCTCATACAGAAGTCCATTTTTCTTCACATTTGCAGAGCGATTGCATGACCCACAGTCCTGTGTTTGATAAAGACTGATGCTAAGGTCTACCAGTTTGGGAAGGCAGTGGATGACATATTCAAAGAATAAATAAAGAAATGCAATCAAAGGTCTGTTCTCAAAGGTGTTGATAATGTCAGGGCTGAGGGGTAGGGAGGCCCCAGAATATATAATGGATGAGTCACAGCTTTGGGGAAAGGGAGGCACCATCCTCTGCACTGGGTCACTGTCACCAGGTGCAGGACCAGCCAAGAGGAACCTGCCGCAGGGGGACGTAACTCCCGACTGGTTGAGCAGAATGCAAGGGTAGAATGGTGTGGATTGCAGATGGGGGCGCCCAGCACTGCCCAGCACTCCTTCCAACACCATCCACTTTCTTTTCTTCTTTCCTCTCTTGGATGAAGTGTTCAAGTTCCCAAAAGAGGAGACACACAGAGTTCCATCAGCAGAGGTGTTTTGAATGATGATTTCACAGTCCCACTGGAATCCCTACCAAGATGTAAGCCACCTATCCGAGGGCAAAAAAATTGCTGGGTGGGAGCTGGGGAGAGGGTGCCAAGTCTCATTAATCAACTAAATGCTAGCTCTTCATTCTTCACTTCTGAAGTGGGTGCAAATCCCAACTGTATCATTCTTGCCCCCTGCCACCAAGTTTGTTAAGTTTCTGTCTACACTTTGCCCTTCAGTTGGTTAGACTTCTAATTTAGCGGGTGGGGTGCTCTATATGTTCATTTCCATGGGAGCCTGTCCAGAGTTCTGTCCTTAGAGAGTGCTCACTCTTTCCATTGACAAATGCAATGGGAATTGTAGAGCAAGTGAGTTCCAGTGTTCCCAACATTGGTGTCTGTGGCCCACTAGGTGGAAGCACCTCAATTTCTCAAGTATTAATAGGGTGTCAGAAAAAGGACTGTCCCTGCCGAGAGACTGAGGATTTGAGTGTCTGAGGAGCTGAGTCCCTCCCTAAGGCATCCAGGCCACATTCTCTGCAGGTCTACTTCCTTTGGTCACTACCACTTCCCACCCTTCATGCCTGTGTCGTGGGGCTTGGGGAACATTCTCCTGTGAGGTGTCATGGTGAGAGCCACACTGCCTGCCCCGCATCTCAGACCTGTGAGCTCTGACCTGAGAACACAAACCTGGACTGGGGAGTCCATGTCTCAGGAAAACAGCTCCAGGTCAGAGGTGATGGCCCCAGGGGTAGAACGCCAACCCAGGCTGGCAGAGCACTGAGAGAATGCAGGCGCCAGGACGCAGCTGGGGGCAGGTGGAAGTCATGATTCTGGCAGTAGATTGCAGGGTCTGCAGAGGCACCCCAATTTCATCTCAAATAATCCTTCATACTTGTTTTAATTTGCATCATTTTCTAAGAGCAAAAAAATACAAAGAGAGGCCTTGGGAAGAAGGTCATTGTGCCATTTTTAACGAGTCTATCACATGCCCTCTAGACAGTGAAGGGACTGGCTCTTAGTGTCAAAGGGAAGAACTGAGCCTGGAGATCCAGTTTGTCTGCCCACACCCTCAAGAAAAAGGGCATCTTTAGAAACTTCCCCCTACAATCCTGAAATCAACCTTGTCTCTGCTCACACACATCAAGGGAAAATCTTTTCCCATCCTGTTGAGAACTAGATAGCAAACCAAGCCCATTCTGTGCCCTCATTGTAAACCCTGAAGGCCACACCTATAGGTTCGATTAACTTCCTAAATAGATCCATCATTTGGGAAAAATAAAACCTTTGCCTTTTTTGTAGTTTACAATGTTCAGGTTAAAACTTGGACTGTTGTCTCCAAATGCATTTGCTTTGCTTAGTTTAAAAATTCCCAAGAAGAATGTAATGCTTTAATGAAAGAATATTATTTGTTTTTCATTGAAGGCCACAATAAAGCATAAGCTTGGTATGTTGATAATACAGTACCACCAACTTATTTTACTTGTCCTAAGACAATAGCTTTCTCTTTTACCATTTTGAGTTGATGTCTACAAAAATACATGTTTTCCCTGGAGAAGATGGAAAAGCTCTGCTTTTCCCTTTAACAGCTTTGACGGCTCTCAGGCCTGAATTAACGTGTCTGTCTGTGTGTTATATCGATGATGGACATTTAGACTTCAAGGTATAATTTCCAGTAAAGAAAAGTCATTTTATTTCCATCTGAATAAGCACTCTATCATACTAACCAAGTCAAACAAAGTTATTATCTGGCTTTTTGCCAAGGTATGAAAAAATAGAAAGGTCATATTTTTAATAGCTTTGTACTCTATAGTAATCAAATTTGTAAGCCTGGAGAAATAAAGTCCTTGACTCCATCCACGGCTGAGCGTAGTTAACCCCCGGTGTGCCATCTCCTATAGAGCACACAGGGTTGTGTTCTCATCACCGAGGAGCAGAAACCAGCAAGGGAGGCAGGCCTGCCCGACTCTACTTCCAGGTTTAACCCAGAGATGACCAGTCACCCTCAACCCAAAGGACTCCCTCATGAAACCTGGACAGGGTCACCAAGTCAGCACCAGTTACAATGAACACCCCTGGGAGCATCACTGAAGTGGGCCTCCCAACACGCTCCAGAGGAGTCCCCACAGCAATGCCCATGTTTAAGCCCCAGAGCCCCCCAGCAACACCCAAGTTTTACTTTTAAATCATTGATAACGCTTCAGGGTTTTTGTTTTGTTTTGTTGTTTAAAGAAAGATGCAGGTAGAGATAAAGGCAAGCAGATGAGCAGAAAGAGAGAAGAGGAAGAAGCATTTTGTTTCCTTTCAGCTGTACATCTTGGTCGTCCTCCCCAGCCAGAGACACAAACCTGGGTCCTTGGGAGGATGTGGACTGCGCTTTGGCTGGAGGCAGTGACCAAACCACTCCTCCACCAGGGAGTGCCAAGCCTTAGTCTTTAAGAGCATCTTTATAGATAAAGTGGCATCAAATTCTTAATGATCATAAGAATTAATGTATATCTGTTGAACAATCATAAAATTTATATTTTTGACAAAATGCTTTTTCCTGTTTTAGCTCAGGCAACACAGCTGTACCACACATAGTCAGATTTAGTTAGGAGCAACATTCATTGTGTCCTCAAAGACATCTAGGGTATGTGCTGCTACCCCATGGGTTAATTTTGTTTTTCTTTTCCTGCCTCCACCCCTTCGATGCATCACTCTTCTTGAGATATTAGAATGAAACCATGGTTATTTTTATCTCTGGTCTATACATGGTGGTGAGCTGACATTAGCCTCTTTATGATTCTGAAAATCTACAATTTGCTAAAAGCCATTTAAGCCATGTGGGCTGGGACGTAAGTCCACCATTCTAAAGTTGAACACGCATTCACGCCCACGCCTTATTGTCGATGCTTCATCAGAGCCTTGGACACTCCCTTAACACAGAACAAAATTTATTTCAGTTACCAAGCTCTGTGACGCAGAATTTTAAAAGAAGGTGCCACCACCCTTTCATTACGACAGAGAGTAATCGAGCTGCCTGGCAGGCTGGGTGGAACCAGGGTATCATATGGACACGCACAGGCTGTTTAAATGCACCACTTAGGAATGGAAAACCATGGTTAGTTCTGGGGGGGGGGGGGGGTCAAACAAATCCGTGGATAGTGTATTCAAATCATGACACACAGGCTCTGGCTGGTCCCCAGGGTCTGTCACTCATGGCCATGGCTTCATACACAGAGCGTGGTCAGGAACATCCAGTGGTTAAGAGCAGAGACTCTGGACTCACAGTCACCAGGCTATTGTGTCAGCTGGTGATCTGGACAAGCTCTATGATGCTGCTCAATTCTGAGTCTCTTGTGTAAAAAGGGGCAGTGACAATGACAGTAACATTGGTGATATCAGCTGAACAATGCTCTGAAGTCTTTATTCAACCAAGTGATGGTGATGGTTCTAGCCAATGACCACTGGTGGTGTCCTGCCTGGTCTGGCTGTGGAAGTGTTCTGCAGAGCAGGAGTGGGGAGAGGTGCCCGTCAGGACCCAGCCTGCTCCTGGCGGCAGCTGCATAACCGCTGGATAGTGGGCACCACCTAAGAGAATCTCATGTAATAATCATGGAACCAGCCTTCTGGGAGGCGGCCACCTGCAGGGGCAGTCAGTCAAATGGGCAGAGCCTGGGGCACTGGGATCCCAAAGAGAGAAGTCCACTGGGTTGGAGGAGGACAGAGTGAAAGGTTAGGCCACAGGAGACATTCCTGTTTCATAACTGGGCTTCAGGAAACTCAGTGGTCCTTTTCTGTGTCCAGTGGAGACAGACTGTCTCATGAAAGAGTCTGGTCAGATGAGGTCCTGATACCCAGGACCCACATTGCCTCAAGGGAGGCTGGCATGTCCCAGCCTGTCCTCCCTCCTCCTTCATTTACTCATGACTCGCAAGGGTTTTTCCCAGAAGGGAAAGCCTGGAGGAGAGACACAAAAAATATGATTGCTGGGAAAATATATCAAGTCACCTTGAGCTAAGGTCGTCTGGAATGAGTCCTATCCTCTGGGCCGAAATTACACCAAAGGCAAAAAATTTTTTTCTCCCTTCCTTCAGCCTAATGTATGTGTCATATTCCTGTTTTGAGAATGTCACCAGAGGACAAGGGGAGAGGAGGAGGATTGGGGGCTTTGAGGACAGAGTAGAGAGAACAAAGAAGGAGGACTCTCATCCTGTAAGACGCTGCATTTACAGACATCGGGGATCCCGGTGGTGGATTTCAGGGCTGGGGGCTGGTGTTGCAGGTCTCAGTAAATGAGGCACAAGAGTGTTGCAGAGAACATCACCTAGACAGGACTATTCCGCAGGAATATCGAACTTCACACTCGGCTCAAATGTCCAGAGCCTGGAGGGGTCCATTCTGAGAGCAGCTGAAAAGAGGACCCAGGTACACAGTTCCTAGAGGCAGAGCGAGCTGGTGGGGCCAGGCACTTGAAGGGGCCGAGGAAAAGACAGTCAACACTAGCTCCACAGCCTCCGAGGTGGGAGTCGGCTGTCACCTCTTCTCCTTTCACGAAAGTCTCCTTTGATCCCTGATTCCAAGGGACAACAGCCCATGATCCCTGATTCCAAGGCCCCCTGCTGGCACCAGCTCCTTCCCCAACTGGGTCAGAAACTGTCTGGAGGGCCATCAGGCTGAGGCCCAGCTGGCACCTTGGTCAACAGAACCAGGCCAGCTGCTGGTGGGTGACTGCTCTCGTCCTCCCATTCACCATCCAAGCCCCTGCACAGCCAGGGAGGACCCTGCCCATCCACCTATCTGACATATGCCCCAGTGACTGTGGACACTGTACTCGCAGTCCTGGCCCAAGCCCTGCCATCAGCACCTGTCACCCTCACCACCCTTCCTCCTGACCATTGTCTGGACATCTCTGTCATGTCTGTTACTATGTCCATGTGCGCTGGTACTTTCATGGAAGCATGTCTGTGTGTGCATGCCTGTGGGAAGACTATAAATGTATAGATGATTCTTTCTTTTTGTGACCTGAAAATCAGTACCGTTTAGTGAATGCAGCCTGGTGCGTTCACAGAGCCTATAGGCCCATGGAACAGAAGGCTCCAGCAATGCCACTCCTTATTTACCCAGAGAAAGTGAAATCGGGATCTGGAAAAGATTTCTGCACCCCCATGCTCAGAGCAGCAGTACTGACAGATAAGACTTGGGGTCAATTGTTGCACTGTGGACAGAATGGTGGATAAAGCTGACGTGAGATTTAGAGCATAGATAACCATGATAGATGAGAGATATATAGAGATAGTTATTGGGTAGGTGTATGTAGATATTTGATAGATATCGATGATAGATGATAGACACAGATAGATAATAGATTCGTGGGCTGATAGATGATAGATGGATGAATGGATAGAATGACATACCCTCAGAAAAAGAAAAGGGAATCTGCATTTGCAAGCCCCTGAAAGGGCCGTGGGTGAGAGTGTGATGCTTAGTAAGATAAGTCAAAGGAAGATGAGCATGGCTCACTTCTGTGTGGGCTCTCAGAGTCTACCCCTCAGAAGTACAGAGTGGAGTGGCAGTCACCTGGGACTGGGGACATGGGGACTGCTGGTCAAGGAACACCGGACAGCTGTAACCTGCACCCTTCTGCACTAAGGTGCAGGTCGGGGACTCGTTCACACTGGTGGTGCGTGTTGCTGAGCCTCTGTGTTCTTGGCCGGCAGTGACGCAGTGGCCGTGCAAGGTGAAGGAAGTCAGGCAGGTGGCGCTGCCCGGGCGGGAGTGGAGTCCTGTGTAGCCTCACTGCGCTGGTCTGTTTCATCTCTGACACTTGCAGCTGGAGGCAGGTGCCCAGATGACAAGCCCACCATTTAGTCCAGGTCTCACAAGCTTGAGAACACCTTGGGCTCTTGACCTGGAGGTAAACAAGGTGACAAGAGACCACCAGAGGGCTGTCCTGTGGTCATGTTACCAGCCTAGTATGGCAGCTCAGAGCGCGAGTAAACCCCAGTAACCAGCCAGCTCCCTGGGCTGTCCAGCACTGCGCCACATCAGCCAGGGTCCGGAGGCGTCGCCTCTGAGCCGCCCCTGCCGCCCTGTGACCCGCTGCCGTGGAGAAGCCCCCACTGCATGGCGGAAGACGGGGAAGGGCCAGCCCCAGTCGCATGGTGCGCGGAAGGCGAAAGGTGCTTACTGAGGAAAAAACAGTGGTCCCACAGAGTCATTTGTGCAGACGGAGAGCCTGGGGCGGCGGGCGGGGGAAGGAGACCTTGAGACCCCAGAGAAAGCAGGAGGACAAGGAGAGGTGCCGAGGGGAGAGCACAGCCTCTCGCTCCCTGTGCTCACCCCCTCCCCCCCCCCCATAACAAGGATGCCCCGAGGGCACCCGCACACTGCCTTTTCCCACAAGCAGACCAGACCCTCCAAGGAGAACGCTGCAGGAGGCTCGAAGGGCGGTAGTGAGGGGGGTCACAGCAGCTGTCCACTCCACCTGAGCACAGAGAGGACCGTGCACAGTGACAGTGGACCTGCTTGTAGGGTTTCCTCTGAATTCTGCACCAGCAGTGCCGGCTCCACCAGCATGTGGCCTCGGCTCCAGCCCAGAGGGACTTGATGGAATCAGTAGACCCCCAGCTTCCGCCCCCAGGAGCCACCCCCGCCCCTGCCAGCTGCCTGCACACCCACCACCACCACGCACCAATTTAAGACGCCTGTGTCATTAATGGTGCTCATTACACTCTATCCCTGTGCAATTTAACATCTCTGACCTGCTGGGCCCTCTTAATAAAACAATCTTAAAAAGGAAAACAGGCCGTAATACTAATAAAAAAAAATCTTCAATTCAATTCAGCTGGTGGCTGCCCAAGCTTGAAGGTCTCTGGGCACCTTTGCTTAAAGAGCTAAAAACAAAATTATAATAAACGGATGCATTACACACCGATCTGAAGGCGCCCTGCTAAACTCATAATGAAAGGGCGACCGGGCTGCCCGGAGCCCGCTCTTAATTACTGGCCTTTAATGACAGAGAAATGTATTTAAACCAGACACCTGGAGAGGCTGTTGGTTAATTGCACACGTCATAAGGACCATGGACACACAGAACCAGCTCATTTCAGCTACAGACTGCCCGGCATCTCGGCAAAGGGAGCGCTGATTCCAGCCGTTGACACCATGGGCTTTCACACCGATAAAAATGGACCAGGCCAAATGAAGTTCCTTTCCAGACCCCTTTGCAAGATTACGGGTGAAGTCCCACAGATCTGTGCTTCTAAGGGCATGTGAATATCAAACCCTCTGTCCTCTGCGGCCATCCTAAGCTGTTCTTCTGGCTGGAGAATAAAGATTTCTAATCAGGAATGAGGTAGTTTAGCAAAACACGCAAGTCAGCACGTGACCCGCACAGCGCTGGCCAAACACGGACACATGGCAATGTCCTCGGGTGGCAGGCAGCTGACAGCGAGGGGTTAACAGGCACAGCCTGTGCAGCCAGCAGGCCTCCAGCAGCATCAGAAAGACAAGCTCTCGCAGCCGATTAATAGCTTGAAAATGAACTCATTAGCGATTTTTTATCTGTGGCAAAGCCCATTACCCCGACGGGGGAGGCAGCCGCAGCGCTGCGAGGCCCTCCCTCCCACTTACGACCTGAGGACTCTGGCTTTTCCGGACAGCAGCCCGCCCACCGCCTCCCAAGGGACACTTCTCTCCGAGGCTCCAAGCTCCTCACATCTCTTCACAGTTTGGAGAGTTTGTGTCCTTCCTTTCTCCATAAAGTGCACGTACCCCAACTTACAGGGTGGCAGGAAAAAGAGGCTGGAGTTGGTGTGGCAGGGCCAGCTGCCGTTGCCACCATGTGAGCTCGATCTTGAGTGCTGATGAGTGTGTGTGCCCCTCAGAGAAAACACCTCTGTCCTCCAGTTCTCGGCTGGGGCCCTGGTGAAGCAACAGAAAAGGAGAGAAGCCGACATGCTGAGCAACTTGTTCCGCATGCAGGACCTCAGGTGCTGAGCAGGTGTGGGAGGCATGACCTGGGAGAGCCTGAAGCAGGAGGGATGCCTCCCTGCAGGGCCCCGCACTCCAGGCTCTGGCACCAAATGCTTCTCGTTAGGCACAAACAAGCCCAGT
The DNA here is from genome assembly GCA_004363575.1 of Solenodon paradoxus. NCBI lineage: Eukaryota > Metazoa > Chordata > Mammalia > Eulipotyphla > Solenodontidae > Solenodon > Solenodon paradoxus. The sequence goes on along the minus strand of RJWH01002378.1, from coordinate 124,181 downwards.
CCTCTGCTCCCAAGAAAAGCTGTACCTCTGTCACTCGTTCAGCCCTGAAGGCGTGCAGACACGCTAACCCACTTCCAAGCTGCAGGTGAGCCCAGGCTCCAACCATCCCACCTGCCCTTCAGCACTAACTTTCCCTGATACCTGAGCAGCAGGGAGGCCCCAGAGGAAGCGCACCCAGACTGACTGTGGCCAGTGACTGTGGCTTCTCGAAATTTTACCTACAAAACTGAGACCTGCAGGTCTGTTAGAGAAACCCCTTCTAAATTCGGTGTCCACCATGAAATAACTATTTCCCTCCAGAAAAGCAAAAACCAGTGTTGGCTAAGTTGTAAAGTGCTAAGGACAAGGGTTTGTGCCCTAGAGTCAGACACTGAAACTAACCCCATGTGATGGTGCAGGAGGAGGGTCTGTGGAGTGATGGGGTCGTGAGGGTGGGGCCCCATGAAGGGATCAGTGTCCTTACAGGGAGGCCCCAGGAGCTGTCCCCACGTGGGTCACAGCAAGAAGACCTGTCCATTAACTAGGAGGGCCCCCTGCGGCCCCCACCCTTGCCAGCTCCTGACCTGGAACATGCAGCCTCCAAACTGAGCAGAGTGTGTGTCTGGGCTAAGGGGTCTGTGCCGGACACACCCACTGAGAAGCTCAGGAGAGGCTGGCTTCCAGCTCAGCCTCCTCCTCTGATTGACCCAGCTGGTGGGACCGGCAGGCTCTTTGTCCCCAACTTGCACACTCATTATCAATGCAGTAGCCAGCAGCCACCACCCATGGACAGTGGTGGAGTCAGCCCCTTCACTGTTTTCTTTCCTGTGACCTATGGGGAGTCCATCAATGACATTCCTCAAGCATCCTGGAAAGATATCTGGAACTTGCCCAGGACAGCACCTGTGACGCAGGCTTCCGGCAGTCGTCCCTGTGAGCCCACCACCTTCGCTACAGGAGCTGCCTGGTGCTGTCACGTGGCCCCAGGCGCCTCTGACCCAGCCGTGTGTGTCGTGTGTGTGCACCGCAATGCACTTTGCTGAAGGGGACAGAGTTCTGTCGCAGAGCGGCCTGTCTGCTGAGGGACGAGATCTCGCCTGAGGAGGGCTCGTCACACCCAGGTTGTTGGAGAAGCTTCTGGGAAGATGAGGCATCCTCTTGACAATCTCGTATGATAAGATAAAGCTCCCTAAAGAATGAGAGAACAGAAGTCTAGAATATCAGGTAAAGCCAAATTCACTCAGCGAGCATGGAGGTGCACGTTTATCCCAAGTCCTCCATTAAACTGTGATGCCAATAAAACAGGTACATGCATGTAAAAAATCATTCTACAAACAAATAATGCAGAGATAGGTGCACATGTAAATAGACATCAAAATATAAGATATGTAATATAGTATAAGATATAATAATGTACGTACGAATAAAATACACTGACCAGAGAGAAGTTACGGAATACTGCTGTGACATTTTCAGCAGTGGGAGCAGTACTCCCCAACGGGGGAGGAAGTGCGTTCAGGGACGTGCTCGTGAAGAAGCAGGCTGTGAATCACACTGTTTCAGGAAAATTGACGGCGGCTGCGAGGCTGAGCTGGGAGTTCATTCAGAACAGAGAGAGCGGACCAGATGGCGAGAAGGTGGTGGACGTGGGTGGAGGGGACAGCAGGGAGGAGGAGGATCAGTTGGCAGGGTCATCTGCTGCTCCCTTGGGACTTTGTTCAGGGAGTCACACAAAGACTCCTGACACCCACCAGATGCGTAGCTGACCTATTACTCACCTTTTACCCATTACTCACGTGACGCTCACCACTTGCTACCCACATGTTTCTCAACTGATACTCACCTGTCAATCACCTGACACCTGTGTAACACCCATATGTTACCCACCTGCACTCACCTGTTATTCATTGATATTTACCTGTTGGTCCCCTACACCCCTACACTGGCACCACCTGCCAACACCCACCAATTCCACAATGAAATTCTCCCCCGGGACCAGATCCCCGGGCTCAGGCATCATTCACATATGTGCACCTGTCTCTGGACGCCGTCCTCAAGTGGGGACGGTGTGTGGAGCGTTTTGAGGCTGTGCTGTTGGGAGGAGGGATGGCAGAGGCGTCCTGCTCCTGGCCCAGGTGTGTCCTGTTTCCTGCCAGCTGTGTGGCTGGTGGTCCACCTTACTGCCCACCGTGGGCTGTGAGCTGTGCTCCCAGGATCTCCCTGAGGGCACCAGGTGTCTGCACTGCAGGGCGCCCACAGTATGTGACACACGTCTGTCCACATCATGTCACTAGACATGTGCGGAGAAATCACGGGTGTGCCCAAAGACACAGGGTGGTCAAGTGTCTGTGTAAAACTGACGGGACATGCGGAGAGACACAACCACTCACTCATTCACCAGGGGCTGTCAGCCCATGGGACAGCCTGTGCTCCCTCCCAACCCCCATCCCTCACCGTGGGTGCCTGCACAGTGCGGACCTACGAGGGCTGCCATCTATGAGTCACGCACACATGAGCGTCATGCCTTTTGTAGGCAGTCAGCCACTGTCCAGGGAGCCCTAAAGCGTATCTTCAAGTGGCAGCTTTCTCCACTGACTCCCTGTCTCCTGCCTCTCATCCGAGCCACCTGGAGGCCCATGTCCTGTCTTCCTCACCATGCCCTGCACCTGCGCACAGATGTGCATGTGGCCTCACCATGACAGAAGAACACGCTCTCATACCATCCATGGCAGCCCCTGCTTGGGTCAGCATCCTCCCGGAGCCTGAGGGTGGTGAGTCCCTCCTCACACCTGCAGCAGTCTCTGCCAGCGCTGAACACGACTGTCAGGAAGCTGTGAAGCCATAATGACAGCGCAGTGGTGGTAAAGTGGACCCGAGCAGACAATGCACTGGGCGTTTTCAGGTTTCTCTCCAAATCTTCCCCATCGCTCTGTGATTTGGGACTTAAAAGAGCCCCAGTTTTGCAAATTGGCAAACTGGACACCAGAGGGCAAGTGCTAATAGTAGCTGTGGGTGACTTATGGGTGGTTTCCACAAGCCACTGGGTCCTGGAGACCCCTAAAGCCAGGCAGGCTGCTGGAGGCGAGACACTGGAACTCGATGCCCAGACTATACTTAGCTTGCACACACGTTTCCCAAATGTACCAATGGAGCATCCCTTCAGTCCTGGCTCTATCGCCCCTAAGTTACATTCTCTGATGGAAGAACCTAGAAGGAGGTGCCTATCAGCTGGGTAGCAGCCTTGGTTCCCACTCCCTGGACCAGCCTTGACCATCACTCCGTCCAGCTCTGCCCTCAGCCTAGGTGGCCTCCCTCCATCCATGGGCCAGACTAGAGACTGAGCCTGCGACCCCAGGATGGTGTTTGATGCTCCGAGCTGCCCTGAACAGGAGCCCAGATCCCCCGTAGGAGCCTCCTGGGACTGAACCCCTCTCCTGAGACACGAGTTGGGAAGAATGTCGGCTGGGGAATTTGATCTTCATTCCACGACTAGCTGGAAGTCAGACTTCCTTTCTTTAAAGTAACTTACCACTTACAAGGCAATTGCTGAGTAATAGATGGAATTGTGCTGAGCGTGGCCTGCGCTGAGGAGTTTCCATGTGCAGGCATGCAAAACGGTATCAGACACACGTCCTCGTCAGTAGGACAGCTGGTGCCGTGAGCGAGACCACTGCTCTGGCAGAGGCAGGCTCCATGCTGCTGATACCAAGACCAGACCCCACCCACAACAGCTGTGCTATCTATCCGGGTCAGGACCTTTGGGTACAGGTGGGGGCGCTGATCAACTGGGCCAGTAGAGCCATGAACAGGCCAGGCTGGGTGGTGGGTGTTTTTAAGAGGGCAGAGGGAGGGTTGTCAGCTTCCAGCACCACGGAAGTTTCCTTTCTGTTTAAGGTCTCCCAGTACTGATGGTGGTGGGAGGTTAAGATCACACCTTCCAGAGAAAGATGGGAGACAAGCAGAGGGTGGAGTGAGATGCTCTTCAGGGGCTGTCAGTCAATGTGGACAGAGGAGTCCCCTGAGGTATGAAGCCAAAAAGGGGGCAGCTGGCAGTGTGATGTGGACCTTTTCCTAACTTAGCCAGCAGCTTTCTCCTCCTCAGGGACGCCTATCCTGGTACTACTATGACAGACATTGAAGGTCCAGGCACAGTCTAACATCCCCATTGGATTTCAGATTCAGAACGCAGAAGATTTTATAATGGAAAGAAAGGAGTCCAGATCAGCAATACCCCAGAGAGCTGATGGGGCCCCATTAAAACCACGATACTCAGACTGAGTGGGACAAATACAGAGATAAATAGCTCCAGCTCTAGTTTTACAGTCACAAGAGTTACGTAAAACCCAACATGTGTTCAATGCCACCTGTGAAGAACTGACTCCAGGCCAGAGAAATCATTTCTGGTGCTACCTGTGAATGAGCCCTGTCCTCTAGAAGGCCTGTGTCTCACACAAGCCCCACACTCTCCCGTTCCCGGCCCCTGAGAAGGGCCTCTGTGCTCACCAGAGGAGCACCCGCCCTACACGGGGCATCCCATCTGGAGTGCAGTGGCCCTGCTCCCGCCATCCTGGGGAGCCCCAGCCTCTAGGCAGCCCCAACTGTGAGGGCCTTCCTTGCTCAGGAGGGGGTTTCTGGACATCCTCCCACAGCTGCAGTGCAGTGGGTGCTCCGTGGCACTTAGGGTGGCTGGCAGCACCCCCTCCATCTCGGTGACTGGCCCCACTGGACTCCTGGGGTTCTGGGGCTCCCCAGCTGGAGTCCCTGCTTGAAACAGCATGTATTGGACCACCCTGTTGGAAAGCCCCTGGGGGCTGCTCACCCTACAGACATCACCTGTGTGCCCAGAGCCCCTGCACCGACATTGAAGTCGATCAGCGACACAAGGGGCAAGGCCCGCTGGTCTTCAGTATCTTGCCACCTGCCAGACACACAGAGCATCCCCACTCAGCCTCCTTCCTCCATCTTCCAAGTCAGATTGCTTAGAACCTGCACACGGCAGCCTGTGGTCCGAACGTCAGTCCTTTTATTGACTGTGATGCCCCAGAAACCACCAAGCTCTCACTATGGATAGGAGTTCCATTTGCTGGGCCCCCCCAAGTCCCGCATCAAAGAGGAGAGCCCAGCTAGATGTGGTGCCCACAGGGTCACTGTGGGGAAAGAAGGTTTAAAGGTTTGGGGACCTGGTTGGCCGAGGCAGGTGCAGTCAGCAGTGGGACTGGGCAGTGATTATGACCCACGAGCTTGGCCTTGGGGGTTCAGACAGCGTTAAGGAGACCTGAGAACTTTAAGTGGAGGTCAGCATTGGCCTCGGGGCTTATGTTCAGGAGCTAGGATTTCCTGCAGCTAAGTGAAGTTTCCTTGCCCTAATACTGTTTTGCACAGAAAAAAAAAAAAAATACCAGGTTCCACTGAGGGACATGAATATCACCGATACAGTACTGGGGTGTCAGCCTCATGCTGACACCATGCACCCTGCTCTTCCATGAGTGCCCAAGATCGGGGAGGAGCAAACCAAACCCGAGGTCTCACACACACACACACACACACACACACACACACACACACACACACACACACACAGAGTCACCTCACGGCTCTTTGGATGAAACCAGACTGGAAAGGTCACGTGCCCGTTATACGGTGTTTTCTAAATACTGTTTCTTTTTTTTCCTAAAAGAAGCAAGAAAGTCAGAAATTCACAGAGAAAGCTGCCCTCTTCCATGGCTGAATAGGATAGCCTCTCACTTTCTCTGCTGCCCAAGGGACCGTGAGGGTCCAAGGATCCGTTTCTCCTCCAGGGTCTTCATAGCAGAAATCTTTCTTTTTCTGGGATCAAAATCATTGCTTAGGGGAAATCCAGTTTAACAACCAAGCTGTGTAAACAGGAGAGGCACTGAGAACTCTTGGTAGGTGTAACAAGTGTAGAGTAGTTATCATAATGTAACCAGAATTTTAAGAAGACCCTTTGATGACTAGAAGACAAGATGCACTCCCCCAGGATGTTGAGTAAAGTGGTGCAGACATCATCTTTGTTTTGGAGATGAACTCTTCCACAATAGAAAGGGTCTGATTAATGTAAGTTCTAATTAAAACAGCCCTAGTTTATCTATTGATTTCATTACATTGTGCTTCACTTCTGCTTCTCGTTTCACGTTTTAATGAGTTAATAACAGAGTGGGGTTTGGGCTCCTTTACACAAAGCACAAACCCAAACTACCTGTAAAATAGAAATCACATCCCTGCACACTTCGCCCACCGCAGTGAGGCAGTTTTAACTTAGAGCAGGGGGTGACAGCACAGCCAGACACCCATGCGTTGCTTAGCGGGGAGTCTGTTTTCCAGGAAATGTTGGTTGCTGCTTTCACTAGAAAAACAAAGGCCCCAAGAAAGTTTCTGGCTGGTTCCCTGGGACGGGGGTTCTGGTGAGGACTGACTGGGAAGTGAGATCGGGACCATGGCCCCACTTATTTTGTATATGAGCCTGTGTTCTCTTCTATTGGTTTCTGGAAGTAATCGAGATCAGATACGTGAGACAGCCCCGTCCTGCCCGACTGTCCAGCCTCGCCTGTAAGCTGAAGTTCAAGACTCGGCTGCTCTCCACCCAAGAGTCTGGCACCCCGTACCCCCAGACCACCATGCAGGGCGGGGACTCCATCTCCCATTTCTCCACACTGGGGCAGAATTGGAACATCTCGGCCAGGTCAGGAAACCCGAGGGCCTATGACTCGATTACTCGTCTTGGCAAGTCTTTCATGTTAAGATCATATTTATGTTGTTCAAGATACTGTCAGGTTGTAAAACTATCTCTCTGTAAGGCAGTCACCCTGGTTATCTCTGTATTGTGAGGGACTTCTCTCTCCCTCCCCCAAGAGACACATGTTCTGGAGAGTCTGTGCTGTGCCGTGGCAGTCCCTGGCCATGGCAGGGGCCACATTGCCACAAGCAGACCCTTGATCCTGATGTCCAAATGTGCCCGATCGCTGCTGACAGAGAGTGATTACAGGAGACAGAGGATCTGGGGATGCAGAGAGCAGGCTGAATCCCGTGTGCGGAACTTGCAAGCCGGGGGCTCATGGTGGACGAGTGGACGCCGCAGCTCTAGGAGACCTGAGGCGATGCCCGTGGGTTGGCAGGGCTGCCCTTTGCCGCACCCACAGCTGGGATGGGCCATTTCTTAAGAGTGATGGGCCTGGGCAGCCAGAGACACAGACACAATGTCAGCTCCACCTATAATGACCCTTCTAGGAGAAGAGCAGTGGGATGTCCCTGCAGGGGTCACCAGTCTCTGTCTCCTGGGGACCATGTGGGGACAACCAGACTATGGCGACATGGGAGCACTGGGCACAAGTTGTTGAGTGTGTCTGAGGGACCCTCCCAGCATGGCTCTGCACTCAGACATGTTGGCTCCCAGGAGGTAACATACCCATGAACCTGTGTGCACCTTGGCCCACTAGCTGGGCCAGCTTCCCTGAGGGCCAACCTCCAAGCAGAACTTGGGTGCTGAGTGTGCAAGAAGCCTGGCTCCCACCAGCCAAAGCTGTGTGATCAGAGGGGCCGTGGTGTAGGGGCCAACTGTCCACTGCAGTACTTTCACTGGCATCGACAGCATGTGCACACTTCCCTACGTGTGTCCACACCTGTGTGTACATGTGCATGCATGCATATGTGTGCTGCTCTCTAGCATAGCACTGGACACTCAAAATCTGCAGACAACATAGATGGGCCGCCTGCACACACAAAGGCAAAAACACAGTGTTCACACAGGGACGTGCACACATGCAGGCACACAGCAGCATCTGTTTACTGACAGCCTACATACATAAATACACTCACAGTCACACACGTCACACTTAAATGCCTGCCCATGAGGCAGGTGCTTTTAAATACTCAGAGGCTGCCCTGGGGTGGGCAGAGCTATTGTTCCATTTTACAGAGGGCACTGAGGCTAATTAATGTCCAAGGTCACAGCCACTGACTGCGTATCTCCCGCCAAGAGCATGCATTGCCGCTGCCTTTCTTTGCACAGGATGCTCTCAGCTTACCCGCCTACACAGCATCCTGTTCTACCGTCTCCTCTCTGAGTGCTCTGTCCACGCAACACTGGCCCGGTCACTCTCCCTGCATGTCCATAGATCAGAAGGGACTGTCTCACTGACGGCACCAACACCCTACTGACTCAGACAAAAAAACGATTAACTTTGAGTGACCATGTCCTATAATTTCCCCATGTTCACGGCCTTTAAAAGAATGCAGAGTTACAGGATTCAGCAGAGTTACAGGATTCAGCAGAGTTACAGGATTCAACAGAGTTACAGGATTCAGCAGGAAAAATCAGCGTGCAGATGTAAGGTTGACTGTTGGGACTGTGTCCCGGGGGGCAGCGGCGCCTCTCACAGAAGGTGCAGAGTGTGTGTGTAAGGGCTGAGAAGGGGGCGCCAGCCCCCGGGTTGGAATCGGGCGTGTCCATGGGCCTGTGCTGGGGAGGGCACCCCAGCCTGAGGACAGGGTAAGGCTGCCTCACAGCCCAGAGACATCCAAGTAAAGAGAAACGTCTTTACTTGCTGTAAGCACACCCAGAGCTGGAGCTGGACCTTCTTGTACTCACGTTGTTCTGTCATTTCCTAGAAATCCGTTTTAAGCTGTGTCTTGCATTTTGTTCGAGTTCAGAGTCCTAGCCTGGGGTGACTCAGACCTCTGATCACCCACGATGAGCGCCGTTGCCATTTTCTGACATAGCAAACCTCAGCTGGGCTTTGCGGGTGAAGGCATGGAAGCCCCTGAGGCTGCGAGAAGGGGATTGTTCAGTCTCAGATTCTGTCCACGTGCCAGGGTGAGTGGGACTCGGCGGGGCCTGGTCACTTGGCCCACAGGATGAGAGGGTGGACATGTGACCTGACAGCACTCCAGAGCCACAGGCACTATGGTCCCGCGGATGCCAAGCGGGGAGAGCGCCGGCCTGGCCATGGACGCGGACGTGCATTCTCCTTGGACAAGGCTGTGTGGGTCGCCTACCAGCACCTCTTCCCGGGCCAGTTCTCACAGACCCTGGCTTCCCTCCCACTATGAGCCCCAGAGCCGCAGCAGGAAGTACAGCCTCAGGACCCCCCAGCATAATGGTGCCCTGAGCCAGCCAGCCTCTGGGGCATGGCCCCAGTCTGTGCAGACAGTGAGGTGCTCCCACTCATGAACCACGCTGCTCAGGCATGCAGCAAGGCTGCAGAGACCACCAGCCACACGGGACCCCGCCATGGTCTCCCTGAGTTAACTGAGGGAGGCAGGCATTGCCTCCAGTGGGTGCATGTCCCTGTGACTCCCGGTGAACTGCAGTGGTTCCCAGTGACACTAAGCACTCACCTCCTCTGGCTGTTCAGAGGGAAGAAAGGCCAGCAGGGAGACACAGCCTGCCCCAGGCTTCAGAGCTCTCGCCCTCCTATTCCCCGCCTCGCTCAGCTCCTCAGCTCTGGAAGCTTGCAGCCATGACCTCTGGGGTCACACTCGTGAGCTGCGCATCTGTCTGTCTCCAAACAAGCAACAATCAGCATGAGATCAGAGTGGCTCACACCCTCACACCCTCATTCAGAGCAACTTCCTACACAGCCAGGGGGTATATTAGTCTTATTTTATATCTTAAAGAAGCAAAAACAGCAGACTTGCTCATAAAATCCAATCCCAGACAAGCCGCACTGTGTGGAGGGAATTAATGAGCACTACTTATTAAGGTTTTACTGCTATTGATTCATTCTGTTCTATCAATAATCTCAATTCATCCCCAAACTAATAAGTTTAATAACTTGTAAAGGGAAGCTAGGAAACCAGGTTATCTGCTAAAATATGACTTTCCAGAGTTTTTTCCCTGTATGGTGAGTCCCTGAATCTCCCTCTCAGATGCAGCCCCTGCTACCCGGCCAGGCAATGAAAGAGCCTAAGGACTAAACTGTGTCCCCCAAATTCCTCTGCTGAAGCCTGACTCCCACGACCTCAGCATGGGGTTGGGTTAGGAGACAGGTATCTATTGGGGCAATTGATTCCATGAAGTCTCCCAGAGTGACTGCAGAGAGGGACCCTTCTCCTCTGCCAGTCCACCAGGGTCTCTCCAACCTCTCATCCCACCCCTCACCCACTGCCCCCATGCTCTCTCAGGATCTGCTTTTGCTCTAGGGGCTGCATGCTGTCAGGAGCTGGGTGTCACGGGTCTGACAGCATGGTTAGTACCTGGAGTGAGCATTCTGTGCTGACCTTGACCACCTTCCAGGGCACGGCAGACTGGAGAGAGACCCATGCGCTGTCCAGGGCTGCTCAGGTCACTGGATGACCTTCATATTGCAAGGTAGTGGTTCCCAGCGCACCCACCTGACTATGTTCTGAGCTCACAGGACATTGGGGGCTGGAGCTGTCACCCCACAAAATATGTGTCTTTCACACTGAAAGGAAGCGTGTTGAGGGTGATGCCAGCCTCTGCAGGGCTGGGGGACCAGGCCCGTCCTTGGGGAACAGGGCCAGCCTGGTGGTTTTTTCACGCTGAGCAGTGCTGTTCCCTATGCATCTCCCCACATTTATGAGACAACATTGAGAAGCAAGCATGACTGGAGAGCTTGGAGAGTGCAAGCTCTCTGACCATCTGCAGCCTTATGGGGGTGCAGACAGGCCTGGGGTTCGGGGTATGTGGGCGGATCTCTGCCCCTCCCCCTCAGCAAGCACACCTCCCACGTGGGGAAGGGTATCCAGAGCAGTAGCCTCCCAGAGGACAACTGGGAACGTGGTCTCAGTGGACCTTAATTTGGGCACATTGAAAGTTGTTCTAAGACACTTGCATTCTTTTACGTCACTGGATACTTGTTACGGGAATAAGTAAAGGGAATGACTCCAATGTCGTCGACTGAGTCTCAACGGGCATTTCAGATCTGCCCTGTCATTCTAAGTACACAGTCACAGCTCTCCATCCTGTCCCAACATCTCGGGCCAGACCTTTGCCTCATCACCTCGTGTGCCTTCATGCACTTGGCCAGGGTCTTCCGTCTTCCCTCTTGGACGTTAGCTGGTTTTTCTCTCTGTGTCAGGGCTGGGGACTCACAGCCAAACCCTGAAAAGGGATGCCCAGGTTCCTGGGGTGAGCTCTGCCTCTAGGAGCCGTAAGCCAGTAAACACCATGTTATAGCAGGGTACATGCAGAGACTGCAGGGTGCCATCCAGCCTGCCTTTGTCAACAGAACTTTCACCATGAGGTTGCTGTGTGCAGGTCACCCTATCTTACAGGAGGCCAGGCTTGAGCCAAACCCCAGCCCGTCCACTGTGCCATAGTATCTTCCTCACCAAAAAAACACCTGCAAAAACAAAACCTTATACATGGATATATTTTAACAGGGTGTTTCTGAAAGCGCAGAAGCTGTCGTAGAAGTTGCAGATGGTTTCTCAGGCACTGGAATTATGTCTGGGAGACAAGTAAGCTTGCTCCTCTGTCAGGGGCCATCTCTGAGGTTTTCATGCACACGATAAGCAGTTGCTTCTAAAATGCAGCTCTCAGTGGTGATTTAATCATTTATCCAGGAAAAAAACAATGACAAACGATGTAAATTATTCTTAGTTTCCTCTTTGACTTAAATAATAATTGCCAGTATCCCAACGCAGCAGAGAAATGGAGGTATGAGGACATGCTGCCTCCAATTCTGTCATTCTTTCAAAAGCCACGGAGAGTCTTATGTGTAGCAGCTGACACAGTCACCAGCAGTGTGGCATCTTAAGGAGGAAAAATTATATTCTTAGGAAATCATTCCTCTGTGTGTGGAATGCTAGGGAAAAGATGATCAGATTTATAGGCAATTAAATCCTTAGTTGATCTGTAGATTCGGTAAATGGATACGTCTGATTTCTGAACAGAGGCAGGTGCTGAGGCAAAAATACTTATTTCCTGAGGTCACCTCCTCTGCAGCTCACAGGATGGAATGTAAGAGTAAAATGAGAAACTCAAAAAGAGACTGCCTGAGAACCTGGAGACAGCCAGTGCTGGTATCATCACCGTTATGGATGTGGCCACGCCTGTGGGCATGCACACCGGTTTCCACGTTCAGCCAGGCTCACCACCTGGTTCTACGGGCGCAATGGGTGAAATGGTTACGAACGGTCACTGGGCAGGGGGCACTCAGGCCCACTGTAAATAATTCCAAATGTTTAATATCCAGCGATCCACCTACCCACCAATCTACTCATCCATCCATCCACTCATCCATCCGTCCACCCATCCATCCCTGATCCATCTATCCATCCTCCATCCATCTTCTCTCTCTCTCTCTCTCTCTCTCTCTCTCACACACACACACACACACACACACACACACACACACACTCATCTTCTTCCACCTGCTCTGCTCCTGACTCATTCCAGGTCATCATATAAATGGCAACTAAAATCACTATGGTGACTCCAGACAGGAGTGCTCTCACCATGCATGTTTGTCCATCTCCTTCAGCATTCAGAGAAAGAAAGAAATTTTAGATTTGAAAGTCAACATGTCAGGAGCTCAGCCAAATATGCTCAGCTTTTCTGAGTATTGCTTCAAACTCATCAGAAGGAAGTAACATTGTGAACTTCCCCTTGAAGACCTTCTAATTTATTCCTCAGTCTTTTTCTTATTTTCTTTACCTTTTTTCAGTTTTTTGTAGTTTGTAAACTAGTAACTTGGCAAAAATCTTATTGAATTCAATGTCCATCTCCAGCGGACTGCTATGAACCTGAATTTTGGAGCCATAAGGGGAGACGGTGCAGGTGCCTGGATAGTTCTGACGGTATCTGTCCTCTCAGTCCCCCAGGCAGTTCCCGGGTGTCAGCTCTGGGTAGCACAGATCAGAACAGGCCCTCCCCAACCAGGCTCCAGATCAGAGCAGGGCCTTCTCAATGCAATAGCCAGTCCTCAGATCAGGGCCTTTCTGGACCCAGTTTCCACACGAGCAGAGGGCCTCCCCGACCTGGCTTCCTGCCTTAGCAGAGACATCTCTGCCCCGTGCAAACTGTTCTGTGGATGAGGATCCACACTTGAGACTCTGGTACTGAGACCCCCTCCCTGATTCCTGGTCTTTCTCCACCTGTTGCATCCCATTACCTTGATGTGACTGCCATTCCTGGCCTTGGCTGGTCCGCTGGGTGGGATTAGGTGGTGGGTAGTTCTCCAGTGTCATTGAAAGGCCCTCTCTTCATGGGTGGGGACGTGTTTGGGCCTATTAGCTCTGACAGCCTTGAAGCAAAAGGTCTGGCACCTGCCCCAGGGGCTACCTCTCTCAGCTTCTGCTCCCAGTACTCACAGGGCCTCAGCAGGGAGGCAGACCACACAGGGTCTGTCCATGAAACTGAGAAGGGTCAGATCCTCATTACCAAACCATTAGTCACCCGCATTTACAATCTCTGAATCTATTAGTAAGCGCAATCCCTCACCTTGAAAATTCTATGTCTCCTTAAAGTTGAAAAGGAGTTCTTATAATTTAAGTTGTATTCCTTTCCCCCTGGGGGAAGGAGAAGGTGTTTTCCTTCCTGACAGGAGTTTTTATATTTCCAGTTTCCTTATTGCTTTGAGTCAATCATAGTCACATCATTATATGGTCATAAAATTGCTTTAACTAACTTTCAAAATTTAAAAGAAGGTCATTTTAAGGAAGCAAGTGTTTAAGAAAAGAGCATATGTCACACAGGTGTTTAAGAAGTTCGCAGCTAGCTGGTTACATATGGTACACACGGAATGGTTATATATGGCAGAGCGTGCAGGGCGCTAACTCAGTTTAGAATGCAAATTGCCATCTCTAACAAAGTGGCACCAGTTCTTAACTAATGACTAGAGTTATTTCCTCCAGTTGAATGAGCCATCTGCTATCAGAAAGTAAACATCACTGAGCCACATGACAATTGGTTTACAAACTGAAAATGCTTTTTCTCCTGACAATGCGTCTCCACTAATGCCTAAAACAATACCCGATTTCCCAGTATCATGCTTTCTCACATGCACAGCTATTGAGGGAAACAATTGTGTTCTGTTGGTACCTGGCCTTCAGAGGAGAAACTTGGGAAAAGCAATTAAGATTCAAAAAAAAAAAAAAAAAACCAAGAGCAATGTCTTAGTACTGTCTTTTAAGGAAGGTAGATGTCTAAAGTGATACTATAATTTATTGTCCAAACTAGGACTCTCTCGAGAGGGCAGGGGTGAAGGGGTTCAGGGGGAACCCGGTATCTTCTAGGTTCTTCTCAGACTGGTCAAGAAAGAAATTAACATTAGACAGATTAGTGGGAGAAAATGAGCAATTAGTTACATACATATGAGGAGTCCACATGTTAAATTCTAGACTAAACAAGACAGACCTACTGTTCCTGAGCTGAGGAATGAGATGGGGCCTGGGGTTTCAAGAGAGGAGGTGGACTCACGTGACGAGGACCAGATGCTCTGTAATTAGATATTTGCCCTGGGGATGGGCTTCTCTGATAGAAACGCAGCTTCTGACCTAGATCTGGGGACCTTCATTTTCCAAGTAATAGGTGATAGAAATAGTCTCTTTGAAGCAAAGTCTCTTGATCACCTTCACTCCACACGACAGAGTGACTCACACGGAAAACTCCTGCTTTGAACATCCAGGGAGGCCTTCCTTCTGGGCACCAGCAAATCTCACTCTGGCCCAGTGACCAGTTCAGGCCCCAGCAAACCCAATTGCTGGTCAACCCACATGTAGGGAATAGGAATGAAGCTTTCTGTGAAGTAGCCCAACTTACAAGTAAATATTAAATATTCCGGTGACCTATACCCACAGGCATATGGAGATTTTGTTTTCAACAGACTGCTCTAATCACGAGAAACACCCGTGACAAAAGTACTGAGACTCTTGAGCTCACTCTCGGGTCAGCCTACCCAAGGAAGCCCGAGTGCTGGTGCGGCCCCCTTCCGCAGAGGTGAGCCCCATGGGCATGTGGGATGAAGGCTGTAGGGACTCAAGGACCATTTCCAGAATTAACACACCCTGCCGTGTAGAAGCTGTTTAAAATGTGCTGTTTTCCAGGATAAAAGACTAACGGTTTCATCTTCTCTCCTGGAACCAACTTCCAATTAAATAGCAATTCTTAATACCTTGACGAAATAAGTGCCTTTGGTGTGACACAAATACAATGTAGAGCTCACCTGGTTGAATCACAGGAAACAGAAAAATAAAAACAGAACCAGCAGTCCACCCTCAGCAGACAAGACTACAGACTAAAGTCAGGTGGTCTCAGCTGCTGAAAGGAGATCGTCCAAGGTCGCTGAGCACTCTGCAATTACGTGAGAGTCCCCATGGAGCTGCCCGTCTTCTACTCCCTTCAGTCTCCGCCCATGTCGACACGTCTCTTTCAGTGGATGTGAAAAGGCGGAGACACGGAGCAAGGTCTGCCCGCAGCATGCTGGGAATGACACTCTGAATCTGTGCAGAAGGTGACTGTTCCTGCGAAAGGTTTGTAAAAAGAGCAGAGAGTCAGTAAAATGAAGCTGGAGTGACTCATGCAAATCGACCCAGACACATCGATGGGGACACAGGCCACAGACAGGGCAAACTGCAGGCCACAGTGCACTCTGATGTGCACTTCTAGAAACTTCCTAGCGAAGACTGGGCATCTTCCAGACACAAACCGAGTGCTTGCTGATGGCAAGGAGACAAACTATAACGACATATGCAGAGAAGCAGGGAGGTAGGGAGTCTGTCTGACAGCTGGAGGGGACATCGCTAAGTCATCCTGAATTCTCTGGGGGAGGGCTCAGGGTCTTGAATTCATTCTGCAGCCCACCAATCACAGGGCAGTCTATCAGAGGGCACTGACATTAGAGTACCCTGGAAATAAAGACTGATGACAGCGACTGATAACATGGAGCAAGGAACACACACAGGAAAGCCCTGTGCTCTCCTGTTAAGTATTTACTGCTCTTTCCTTAACATGCACAACATCCATGTTCCATCAGACTCAATTCCTGCCTTGTTCCTAATACGCGTGACCCACCCCACGTACGTCACCAGGTCTAGTCCAGCCCAGAAAGAACCTCAGTGCTGTGCCCTCCATGCATTTGGACAAACTGCCCTAAGACACTGGGAGATTGTGCCACAAACATTTTGTGACAGATGGCAGCAGGAGGGTGTCATAGGCAAAGGAGGGACATTCACAATCTGGAATCAGGAGGATGCTGGCCAGGGGGACGGTGATGGGGTGGCTGAGCAGCTTGGTGGTGCTGTCAGGGTGCACACACCAGAGCAAAGGGACCCTGATATCTAGACAGGGGCTGGTAGAAGATGCAGAGTGTATGGTCACAGAAAGACCCAGAATTCAGAAGCAAACTGCACCTGGACAGGGATGGAGGAGCCCAACCTGTCCAGTTGGATCAGAGAGAAGGAGGAGAGGACTCGGAACTTCTGGCCACGTGGACCCAGCTCTGGTGCAAGGACAGCACCCTGAACTCATTTCTGGGTGAGGGGCCAGCACCTGGCTCCATCCTCCTGTGGGTCCTCTGTGCTCCCCAGTTCTGCTGGTGGTGAAGACATTTTCAGAGGCTGGCAAGACTGGGGCCTGGGATTCCCAGATGCAAGCCCCAGTCCCTGTGGTCGCCTGTGCCCAAGGGTGCCTACAGCAACCTGCAGTCCAAGTCTGCCATGTCCACAGCCGTCATGGGCATGCCACAGGGATCTTTATGTCTCCGTGGGGTCCTCTAGGAATAGCCTGTCTGATCCTAAATTGCGAAGAAACCAGGATATGTCCCTGAACAAGGCAAGGCTGAGGCTACCCGTAGCTGCCTGCTGAAATGAGCCTTGGAGCCCACTCTTAGTGGGGCCTCCTTCAAGGCCTGACCCCTGAGGGCAGGTGTCCACCCACCAAGCCCTTACCCGGCTGCAGGATTGACCGTCCTTCCTGAGATCAGGGAGGCTGCATCACATTCACACATGCCAGGGAGCTGGGGATGAGCAATTAAAGTAGCTAAAACGAAGCCGTTTATGACTTACAGATGTCATTTATGACAGAAAGTGCCGTGTTATTGTACAGCAAGCTGACACCTCTTTGGTAATTAATGATTAAAACAGCAAATTCCCAGGCTTACCAGCCACCTGGTGTCTGGTGTCCAAAGAAGGCCTGGTGCCTGGTGGGGGGTCTGAGGGGTTCTGCAACCCAAGGGGGTGTCTGTGCACAGGGGTTGTCTATGCTCGGAGGGTTCTGTGCTGTGGAAATGGGGGCGAGTCTGTGCCAGGGATGAGTATGTGTACCAAGTGGGTATCTATGCTCTGGCAGTGTCTGTGCTGGGTGTGTCTGTGCCGGGGAGGGGTATCTGTGCTGGGGGATCTTGCCGGGGGTTGGGGGGTTGGGCAGGGGTGTTGCTCCGTTCAGGGAGAATCTGTGCAAGGAGTCGGGTGGAGTGTCACATGAAGTCCATGGATTTGGCTCCATCCATGCCCTCTGCCCAGTCCTTACAAACATCTGCTGAAATGAGTGCCTAAATAAAAGAATCCATCAATGGCTTCATCTCATAGGAAGAAAACCGTAAACAAACAGAAAAATTGGCCCATAAAATCCCTACAGAGGCAGTGGGAACCCAACATGTGGGTCAGGGCCATATAGAGCTGGCGAGGGTCCCAAAGCCCTTCTCTGCCCCTCCTCCTCATAGACTCAGTTGGACCTAAGAGAAGGAGGGGAGGGCTCGGGAGCCTCTGGGTGTGTGGCCCCAGCTCCAGCACAGGGACAGCACCCTGGACCCTGGACTCCACAGCCCTAACCTGCCAACCACTGAATGGTGTCTGAGGGTATGCTGTACTCTCCCCCTGCCCTCCCCTCAGAGGGGACCACGTGGTCCCTATGTCTCCACACCCTCCTGTGGACAGCCCACCTGGGGTGAGGAGGGAGAAAGCACAGCAGGATGGCTTCTTCCTAACACCAGCACCCTGTCACCACACACAAATGTCACAGAGACCCCAGACCCCCTACATCTGCTAAGGGCCAGTGGTGTGGTGGCCAGTCAATAGTTTCTATGCCTCCACGGCCTCATCACCACATGTGGGTGTGTCCAGCCAGCTCAGCAGCCCTCAGGTCATGTGTCCTTGTGCCCGAAGTCACCTTGTCCCTTCAGCCCAACATGGACTCCAACCCAGGGGCTGAGCTGGCACCAGGGGTGAGGGCCTTACTCTTGTTTTCCTCATTAGAAGAAAGACTTCTTGCTTTAAAAAGCAATCATACAGAGCTGACAATCTGTGCCTGGGGGCCGGCACCAGGGGACAGGTTTACTGCCAATGAGGAGTAGCCCAGGGCCAGACGACTCTGCCACGGTTACCTCCAGCTCCACTATGATCATGGCCCGTCCATTCCTGAAGCAATAAGAGTGAGGAGAGGTTGTAGGGTTTTGTGGCATTTGCTAGGAAGCCAGCTGATGATGGCCATACCCAGTGAAGAAAGGCCCTCTGTTCGGACATCAGTGACAAAGGGCGTAGCAAAATTTACACTGACAATGAGGGAAGAGGAGCATCAGCTCAAGCGCACTGTTCTCCCACAGAGTCACAGAGGGGCAGCCTTCCCTTGGGTCCTCTTCAGCAGGGCTCTCAGCTCAGCACCGAGCCTCCAGTCCCTGTGCTGCCTGAGCGGAAAGGCCAGCAGCAGGCACTTCTGCTTTGCATGTGCAGTGCTCTGGAATCCTGGACTTGCAAACAGGCAGCGTCCACACTGACTGGGCGAGGGCCCCAGCATCCATCTGTCAGTGGATGCAGAGACTCGATCTCCCTGAGGCTCCCTTTGTCATCAGGCCCTGACTTTCTGGTCCTTCAGCAACATCCTGGAAACAGACTTAGCAGATTGTCCCCACAACCAAAGTCGAGCAGTGTTTATTCCGCTGACCCCGTATGTAAAGGAGGAAGATGCTCTCCAGATTCTACATATATTCCCTTTTTGTTTTCAAGACCAGCTTGTGAGGATCGAGCACTGCTGGGGACAGAGGGTGGAGTCAAGGTCACTGCTGTGGAGCCCCCAGCAGCCCACTGCCAGGGTCACAGCCGCTTCTGGTCACAGCCCTGCCCTGACCTTGTTCTCACAGCAAAGGGAGCTGATCCTGCAACCCTGAGTTAGAGAGCCGACCTGCTCTCACCAGCCCAGATCAGGATCTAAACATCGGATATCTGTCCTGGGCTGGGGTCCAAGTCCCAGGGTTGTAGGGCTGGACCCCTGCATGCAGACATGATTGTCCTTAAGTCTTCACGTGGTTGTCTCTGTGCATGTCTGTGTCTGCTCTCCAGTCTAAGGACACCAATCAGATGCATCAGAACCTTAGACTTCATTTTCCCTAATCACTCCTTCAAGCACCCATCTCCAGATGGGGTCATGTTGTGACGTCCTGGGGCTGAGTTTGGGAGATAATGTTTTGCCCTAAGGGCCCTCTTTCCAGGTCCTTGTCTTTGCTAGCCCGGCACCCTGAAATCTCTGAACTCTGTGGTTCATCTCACCCTCCCACTCCAGCTGGAGGGGCAGGGCTTTCAGTCTGAGAGGTCTGGGGGTCCTGGGGCTCGTCCTGGGCCCCCTGGGACTCACCCTTGGGTTCCAGGTTCCTCTGTGAAGTCAGAGGACCTACCAGCTTTCCAGCGTCTCACAGGCCCCAAGGAACTCAAGACCACACCCCACAGTCCAGTCATTTCTTTCCAAAGCCACACGATTCCCTGGCCAGCATCCATGAAACAGCTCGTGCAGGCCTGGGGAAAGTCCCAGACTCAGCTTCTGGCAAAGAGCAGCATGTCTGCCATTTGGCTTTAATCAGCCAAAGAGAGGATGCACCCTTCATGAAGCCATTAGCTGCAAAAATGCGTTGCCTCCTTTTTCTCAGTTTTCAAAGACCCAGGGCACTGCCGAGGCTTCCAGAAGCCGGACATCAGTGCGATGGCATTGAGAGTCTCAAAAGAATGAGCTTCCTCAGAAAACAGCTGCTCTCGCACACCAGCAGGCTAAAGGTGCTGGGGAGGCATTTCCATCGGCTTTGAGGCTAGCACATCCCTGAGATTCTGGAAGAACAAAGCAGCAGACAGGGCCAGAAATGCCATCAGAGGCAAGAAGGGGGAAACAAACCAAATCAGCTGTGTGTTTGCCGAGTTCAGAGAGAAGTATCCTGTCCCTGTGCTCTGGGAGGGGCTCCTCGGAGGCTTCAAGGGATGAGAGAGGGAAGGGGCTGGGGGAGAGGGAAGGGGCCGCTCTGTTGGTGCTGTTCATGTCCTTGTGTTCCCCTTGAAGAACCCTCTAGGGCCTTCCTCTCCACTATCACATTCTGACTCAGCTTCTCCCTTTTCCTAAAACTCTTAGCCCAGGACATAGGAGAGCTCTCACTAAACCCACAGGCATCTTTCAGGACCTTAATTTGCTGGATTTGTTGACATCACACTTGGTCGCCATACCTGGTCTGGCCCTGTGTTAGGCCCTGGCGCGCCTCCTCTCTACAGGTCCCATCCTGGACTGCACCCTCAGGGACCCTGGCACTTTACGCACACCTAGAACCATGGGGAGGGGGCCAGTGTTTAACCTGCTCTGGTGCGACCTCTGTCCCCCTGCCTGCTGGGTTCTGGTCTCGGGGCATTGCCGTCCCCGGACTCCAAGTCTCCATGCTGCTGTGTCATTCTTCCTGCCCTATTGGATATAGTCCCCATCTCAGCGTGGGGTCCCCACCACCAGCCTTGCTTAGCTCCCAGAACTCCCAGTACTCGGGACGGCTGCACACAGGACTCGGGATGAGCCACGGAGGGAAGGGGTCATCCGGGGAGCAGAGCCACAGGGAGGCTCCGGCATCCCCACTGTGGCACAGATGCGCTTTGCTCTCCCAGGGACACTGGGTGACGACACGGGCAGTGCTGACCCTGCCCTCCCCCTGGGCCCACGATCCAGGGCTCCTGTTGAATCTGTGTGAGGCCATAGCCTGGGGAAGGGTTGGCACACCACTGCCAGCATGAGTGCCAACGTGACTGTCTTGGGCACTGCCGGAGGCCGCGTGGCCCACGAGCCCAAGTGGAAGCGTGGAGACCAGCCCTCCCGGAGCTGCCAGGGAGCCCACAGACCAGCCTCTCTTTTCTGGAATGTGCCTAATCATCTACCCACCCAGGGCCACTTGTCACCTGTCGTCGTTTATCCTCTGCTCTAGACCCTACTCCTACCCCTGCGCCCGGACGATCCTGGTCCAGACTCTGTGCTGATGCGCCTCCGTGAGGGACTTAACCAAGGTACAGGGTGAGGATCAGCAGGCAGATGCCGCCTGGCCTCCTGGAGCCCTCCTGCTCCCTCCAGAGCTGCTCCCCAGAGCCTGTCCTTTGCTGACTCCTGCTGCTCATGGTGCTGGCTGGTTCTCCCTCCTTCCCCTGCCCTCATTCGGAGCAGGTGATGACTATCCAGGGCTTATCCGCTTTCCTCTGGACTGTTATCAGCAGCCTAGTAACGGGTTCTGGGCCCTCCAACCTCTCCCCATTGTTTCCACTCAGAACCCCTGGATCTCCTGAAGCCACGGCCTCTGCCTCTAGGCCCCTCAGCAGCACTTCATCCAGCCTGGCAGTCCTTCCTAGAGGTCCAACCCCGAGGCAAGGGCCGTGTTTGGGTGCGGCTGTGGCTACTCCCCAAGGATCCCTGCCCTGGGTTCTGATGCTGCCTTCGGGCTGGAGCTGCAGGTGATCACTTTGGAGCAGCTTGGGAATTGACCTTCCTCCACAGTGTGGGAACCCCCAGCCACCTCCCTCTGCTGGGGCCCAGGGGCCTGGGGTCTGTGGTCTGAGGCTTTGCTGAGTGGGGCCTGCAAAGTCCACCATTCAGTCATGTGATGTTTCAAGAGCAGCTGGAGGCTGAGGCATCCAGTTAGAAAACTAGGCGCCTAGGGGCCTGGGTGAGTGATGATCCCCTCCTGCCCATACCCAACCGAGATAAAGTCTTCAGCTGCAAGGGCACCAAGGAGCCATGGAGGGAAAGGAGCAGAGAAAGCAACCCTCCACGTCCACGCAGACAGCAGGCTGCGGCTCACTAATCCACCAAGCGCCCACACACAGAACCTGATCTCCTCTGCCAGACCGTACTGATCCCTTTCCATTGCATCCCAGAGGACTCACCACCATCTCAGGGACAGAAAATAGACCCCAAAGGACCAAATTAATTTTAATTGTTTTTAAATATCTTTACACACTTAAAAGACAGAAACAAGGGTAGGCTAAACACTTTCCTGGCCATTGGCGTAACTGCAGGTGACTGTCCTATGTCCGAGTTTGGGTCAGTGAGGGCTCCTGGGACGGTGACACCCTGCTGAGTGGGACTGTGATCACCTCCTGCAGCCCTTTAGATGGCCAGTCTCCTCAAAGCACAGAGAGAACAGGAAGAGCTGAGACAAGCTGACACGAGGCCAGTCCTCCCGGTGCCCATGGCTCATGATAGGCTGCTTGTCATCCCGCTCCAGCTCCCCTGGCACACACTGCACACATGCACCACAGCTTCCTGCCTCTGGTCACCATGCCCTGACCTCTAGGAAGAACAGCAGTGACCCAGGCACTGCTGGAGACAGGCCCACTCCAGCACCGTGACAGGCTCAGCGCTCATAGGCTGCTAGAGTTTCCCCAAGTGCTAAGCTGAGGATTACCCCATCCTTCCCACACAGAACAACTGTACTCTCTTGAAAGGACAGGCCCAATACTGAGTACAGAGGTCATTAGCTAGAGGTCTTCTTTCTCTGTGCACCCCCCTATCCCTACCCCCTGGCCCAAACCAGCAAGCCCTGTGCAGGAGATGTGTTCGGGAAATGAAGACAGAACCTACTGGAGCAGGATGAACATAAGCCTTTGACCAGGGTCCCTGCTCCAGCAGAGATGCTGGAAATGGAATTCCTCTTCTGTCTGCACCACCGAGCCAGCCAGCCCCTCCTCACAGGGACAGTGATGGACGCACGACCCTGAGTATAGAAGAATTTAGGCACAAACATTCCCACCACCTCATTTTTCAGAGGTATTTTTATTTCAAAAACTCCCTTCATCCGTTGAAGAATCAAGTTGATGACAATTTATCTTCTTCCGATGCTGACGCTTCCCCGGCGTGAAACCTGCCCACCGCTGTAAACACTGGAGCCCCAGCAGCCCCAGACCGAGCCAAGCCCGGTGGCCAGCACCTCTGTGAGGACTGACTGTCCTTCCATTCAGTCTCAAGATTCGTGCGAGCTGTAATTGATCTCCTCTTAGATACAATGCGCTATCAAAACTGGAATTCTAAATGACAGGTGATTTTGCCTGTGATGCCGTTAAAGGAGCAGTGATCTACTTAAAATATATTTCCAGCCTGTTGGGGCCAGTCCCTGAACGCTCCCCAGGCCACCCTGGACAGCAGCCAGATGCCCCGAGGTGACCTCCTCTGGGGGTCAGCAAAGGAGAGGACCCACCATGGGAGCACCTTGTCTGAATCTCCTCTCACAAGACCAGCACAAAGGGAGACACTAAGCATACTCTCAGGTCTGGAGGCTGCTCTGCCCCAGGCTGGCGGTAGGTGTCAACTCCTAACCACCTTAAAAAACAGGCCGGAGATGAGGGCTGACCCCAGGGCCTGGGAGCAGATGTCTCTGTTCAAGCAGGACCTCATCCAGGTGGAGCCTTTCATAAGGCAGCCACTTGGTGTCATAACCCTGTGACTTGCCTTTATTTCTGAGCTTATTGGCCACTGAGAAGGTTTGTTTCCCCGGTGTCTGCGGACATGCCCTTCTCGATGGAGGCCCACACACATTCCCACAGGGACAAGAAGCCTGAAGTGAGAACTGGAAATAATCCTGCTTTTCTCTTTATTGTGGTTGGGAATAGGGGCCTGGATTTGCTTCTCGGCTTAAAAAAAAATAATAAAGTCAGAGCTGTCACTGTTCAGATAAAATCCAAACTGTCTCTACACCTCTAATTATCAGTCTGCCTTCTGGGTAAAATGGTACTATTCAATTATTGTTTTGTGTTCACTTGTCAGTTATAAAAAAAAAATTATCACTGCTTTCAAACCAGCTAAAAGAACAGGAATTCTGCAAATTGCTTTCTCAACGAGGTGACTTTAGACCTAATACCTCTCTGCAGAACTCAGGACTTGTCTGACACTGTGTTGCACGCAAACCATGTTTAATGTGGTTGTTTCAATGGTTTGTTTTGCATTATATAATTTTATTGCAATGACTTCTTTTGTCACCACTTACATGCATCTCCCTCAGACACTTCCCACTTACCATGCGGAGGGTGCATCCGATCCAGCCTCTGCAAATAAGGGCAAAGCAGCCAATGTGAGTCTGGCTTTGTTCTTAGGGCCCAGTGACCCCCGGGGACTTGCTCTCTTGGAGCCCCCTCCCCAGCCAGTGGCAGGACAGCCTGCTATGTGGAGTGGTGACCCAGCAGGTGTGTCCTGCACTCAGCATTGCGGCTACAGAGCACAAAGTGCCGCTTATGACACTGACCCTGAGGAGGACATGGCCGGACAGAAGTACTGTCAGGTCACACTTGTCCTTGAAACACATAGGAGTGACAGCTCTGGCATGATGTGGAAAAATAATAAAGTCCCAGGCCCAGAGTTTAAGTCATTTGCTCAAGTCATAAGGCAGCCGCCATCTAAGTCAGTCATTGTGCCAAATGTCTGTGTCCCTGGGTGGACACCTGTATCACTGTCTGGACTCCTGTGTCCCAGTGTGGACTCCTGTGTCACTAAGTACCAGCGCCACTGGTCACCTGTTTCCCTCTCTGAATGCCTTCCACTCTCTGGACACCTGTGTCCTTGTCTGGATGCCTGTGTCCTTCTCTCGATGCCTGTCACCCTCTGGACACCTGTGGCATTGTCTGGATGCCTGCGTCCTTGTCTGTATGCCTGTCACTCTCTGGACACCTGTGTCCCTGTCTGGATGCCTGTGTCCCTCTCCCAATGCCTGTGTCACTCTGCCTGAAACCCTGATGTGACCCCACAGTGCTGCCGTCCCTTTGCTAGGACTTTGTAGAGGCTTGGAGGCAGAAACTGGTGCCCTGGGCTGGTTGAAGGCCATGTGGGCAGCAGGTCCCTGGACCCCAACGTGCCCCACTCTGTGCCTCCCACACAGAGCAGCACGGGTCCAGTGCTTCCTTCTCAGGTCCTGCGTCCTCAGTGGTGGACACCCACAAACAGATGGGTCCTGTCTTCCCTAGGCCCTGGGGCCCTTATGCCTGGCACTCAATCTGGCCTCTCCCTTACAAGGCTCAAGTGCCCGCTGCTCCCAGCTGCACCCAATCTCCTCCAGAAGGCCCTTTCCCAGCCGCACCCAAGGGCAGGGCTTCAGTACATGACTTTGGGGAGCAGGCCCATTGCACTCAAAGCTGTGCCCTGGGCTCGTAGGCCTGGTGCGCCCCATTTCATCCCCACTTATTGGAACCAAGAGTGAGCTGATTCGCTTACTGAGATTTGGAGACAAGGACAGGGGCCAGACTGTATTCCCACAGAGCACTCCACGTCCTTCCAGGGAGCTGCTGACTGGTGGGAATGGTCAGAGACAGGAGAGCAGAGGCAGACACAGTCAGACGAGGGGTCACACCTCTTCGGAGGCCGCAGGCCGGCAGGCAGGGAGCCCCAGAGTCTTCTCTGAGGTGCGGGAAGCATGAGTGATGTTGGAAGGCTGCCCCCAGGGAAGCAAGTGTCATTCCAGGAGAAGAGCCGTGCCTCACTGTCACCTGCACACAGGACGAATGGATGGCCCGCTCCCGCCAGGGGCGACACTGCCGTCTGGGGAGGCTGGGGGAGTTGAGTTTGATGCTATAAATCACCATAATTTGTTACAATTCCCAAAGACAAATATGACAGGGTGCAATTACTTTGCGGGGTGAGGCAGTCATTTGCAGGAGCCATAAAGTGCCGTATAAATCTCAGGGCAAGATCTGTGTGATCAGGGGACTGCCGCCCTCAGCGCCCCGCTGCGTTCGGCGCCGTCGACCGTTCTCACCAAGACTGAGAAGCAGGCGCCCAGGACTCCTGATGTTCCTTCACTCCACCTGAATTGGGGACTGTGCCTCCAAATGCTGGGGATGGGGGAAGCCTGCTTCTTTGTCCTGGGGAAACGGACTGAGTCCCAGGGTGGGGGCCAGAAGCTCTGCCAACCAGAACCCATCCTCGCATCCTTGAGAGGTGGGTCCGTGCTCCCGTCCCAGCTGCCTTCCCACCCCTGCCATCCCACATCCTAGCATAGGGAACAGTATGCGTGGGCCATACCCTGGGGTCAGACCCAGCCCACTGGCTACACCAGGGCACTGCCATGGGTGCAGCACACTGAGGCAGGGCTGTCTGCTCCAGGGTAGCTTCAGAGTGTCAAGGACAAGGGCACAATCAAAGGGAGCCATCCTGCTGCCCCCACCCCCGAAACTAAACACCCACTGTGCGACTGGCCAGCATCAGTCAGGGAGGCAGCTCAGTGTAGTCATTCTGCCCACTGCCCCAACTCCTGCTGTACTGTCAAGTGGACAGACTCCCAGGAGACCACCCGGAACTCAAAGGTCGGCCATGGAGCCGAACCATGAACCCAAAGAGTCTGCGGTGGAGTGAAATCAGCTACAGACAGAGCTCTCAGTGAACCTCTGAAATTCAGGAGTGTGAATGGCGTGGGCACCAGCATCGCTGCTGGAGGGACCCTGGCACTGTGTGCCCTCGTCCCGGAGGTGAGAACGACAAACTCTGAGTTCTGGGCTGTGCCCAGCAAGGCTGACTGTGAGCAGAAGGCCCTCCTAACACTCAAGGTTAATTCTGGATGCCCAAAGCCTCAGGGGGCGTCACACATACCCTTCAAACATTGGGCAGGGACCCGGGGATTTAGTGGGTATCCACATTTCCTCCAGAGCTCAGGATTCAAGAGAGAATCTAGGGCCACCAAGAAAGGACCTTCAGTGTCTGTTCTCTGGGGACCAACAGCCTCTGAATCTGGCCCAGGTGTCAGCTTTGTCATGGAGTGTAAGATGTATGAAAGGACGCAGAATGAGGGTAGCTGTGGGGAATCTCCATAAGCAGACATCCCAGTTCACCTAGAAATAGCTGGGGCAGCTCCCCAGAACTCCGTCTCCTCAGCCCTGAGTCCACACTGCTGTGGCGCCCTGACCTGCAGCCACACAAGTGCCTCCTCTCTACTCCTGTAAGAGGGGCCGACACCTGACTGTCACCCTCAAAAGTGTGACTGACAGAGAGCATCATGTTACCTTCAGGCACACACTTGGTTCCACGCAGCATGGATGGCCGATAGCCGCCACCGTGCGCCCAGTTAGCACCGGCCCCTTGCAGTGACAAGACTCTCCTGTGACTAAAACTTGTCAGATTTTCTCTCTTAGCAATGTCCAAATCCACAGTAGAGTGCTGCTAACTCCAGTCAGCAGGCTAAAGGCACATCCCAGGACTCATTTGTCTGAGTGTATTTTTATTAAACAAAAATAAACTGAAACCAACATATAAAAATCATGAAAGGAAGGGAAAACAAATGAGATGAAATTGAAAAAAATAAATTAATGATCAGCCCCCTCCAGCACCACACGAGGAGGCAGACTACAAGCGTCACCAAGGGCTCTCAAATGCCATATCCAGATGCCCATGTCGTTAACATGCCCTGAAGTCTGTGCTCTCACAGATTTCACGAAGGCCACCAGGTTCCAGTACCTGTCACCTGCACTCTGGTAATGACTTTAAAGTGCAAATATTAAAACAAAACCCAAGCACAGAGCACGAGGTCTTGTCTTATTGGCTGCTAATCAGGCTGTAGCCTCAGCCAGTGAGACCACGCTCTCTGCTCCTCCCCACACCCATCACCCACCTGAGAAACGCCCACACGCTGTGTCTCCCCAGAGGTCCTTCCCTCACCTTCTGTGCAGGGACACCAAGTGCAGTGTGGACGGCCTGTGTCGCTGTCCGGTCCTCTGTCCAACACTCACAGATGCAACCAGCAGGTGAATCAGTGCCAAGCTGTGCAGCTGTGCTGCCCAGCAAGGTGGGCCTTGTCCAATCAGGTGAGGGCCTGAGCATGAGGGTCCTCTGGGATCTGGCAGCGGCAGAGGAGGGGCACAGGTTTCTCTCCCCACCTCACGCCCCACCCTGACCAGCGGCCACATCGGTTGGCTCTAGGTGTGCCAACTGGCCCTCCTGGACCCCTCAGTCTCCATTGCTGCAGGGCGATTTCTTGTGGTAAACACACATTGTATTCCTCTGGAGAATACAGGCTAGCACGCTTAGGGAGAAGAGAGTACAGCAGCCTAGGGCTCCTGTGTGCTCATCTCTGAGAGGACAAGGAGGCTGCACAGGCCCTCCCAAAAGTGACACAGGACAGACAGAGCAGACCAGGCCCATCCCCTTCCTGACCTGACCCAGACACCATTGATCACCCAGCCCCAGGCTGGAGGGCAGTCAGGCAACAAGCTGTCCCAACACTGAGCTTGTTAGTTTCTTAAAAGCAACAACACAGACTTCAAGTCAGGGGACCGGACCTCCACGGGCTCCGGAACTGTGGGCGAAAAGCTGGAACTGTGAAGAAACAGCCGCGGAAAGCATGTGGTGCTGCCTCATCTAGAAGTCAAGCATGGTGCCTTAATAAAATGTTGGTCAAACATAAAGGAAAATATTCAAATATCTTAGTCCCATTTACCAAACCAAACATTCTGTGTCCAAAGACTGTAACCCTCCTACGTGGCATTGATGGGCTATGTGACCAGTAATTTTCCCAACAGAAATATTGTGCTTGTCAGGCACGTGGAAGTCATTGATCTGCGTTTAGTTGTGTGAATTATTTTGTTTGACTGATTTTAAATGAAAATCGATGCTGAGGAATTTTCCCACCCCCATGTTCTTGCCTGATGGGCCTGCATTCAGTATGAGACCTCTGCTCTGCCTGTGTCTGTGCCCTTTCCTCACACAGGTGGGGCCCACTACCATGTTTCCGTGATTTGATGGGCTGGCTAACAGTAGCAACTTAGCGAGCAGTTTGGGGGTGCTTAAAAACTTCTCCATCATGGGTTTTCATGTTCAGTCAATCAAAGTGATCGGGAACTAATCCCACCTGACCAGGTTCCTGGATGAAGGTTGGAAGATCTCTTCTGCAGTCACAGAGTTGATGTCACTGGGTAGAATTTACTTTGGGAAAGAGCACTCTCTGCAAAGAGCATATTCGATATTTACATAATTCTCACAAAAACAGATCAGAGCACTCCTTATACTTCCATCCCAGATTCAGGCTTGCTGGTGTGAGGGTCACTGGCTGTGAAAGTCAGGGAAGCCAGGCTTACTCCCCTTGTGAGCTGACTGGGGACTGCTTAACCCCCCTACCACGGCGGACACACAGCGCAGCCCCTCCACTTAGCATACACTGGGGTCCCCTCCCACAAGTGTCCTTTCCAACCCTCCGCAGCACTTTCCTGGCACAATACTCTCCCATTCCCTTGCAGCCAATGTTTCTTCTCCAGGTGCTCCAGCCACTGCGTTGTCCCCTCCCTCAGCACCCTGAACCCCCAAAACCAGCTCTGAGGTGCCATCGTGTGCAAATGACAACAGGGCACCTCCCCCACCTCACCTCAGACCCCCAGGTTCCTGAGCCCCCAGGGGAGAGCGCTGATGCAAACTCGGGGGTCACTGAGTAGCCTATGGAAGTATTTTGAACTGAAAGACCCCCTGTGGAATTGTGTCACTTAGGTAAACTGGGTAAAACAGGATAAAAATGCTTCAGAATATCCAAAAAAAATTTAGAGGTTTTAGAATAAAAAAATTATAGTAAGTGAAATAAATGTTGTCAAATTTCAGGTCTTTTCCTCCTGATGGAATTACAAGGTTTCTGAGGAGAAAAGGATTATGGCAGCATTGGATAACTTTACACTGCAGCTTTGCTAATGATTAGTTCAGATGTTCAGGGTAATGGGTTATGTCCCAGTGAATGTTTGTAACTTGACACAGACACTTTACAAGAACCTGAAATTTCTCCTCCAATAAAAGACTCAAGAGAGAGGAATTATTTAAGTCCTGCTGCTTCCTTTTCCAGAGACAGCAGCACATAAAATGCTTCCTGTTCCCTGGGGTGGCTTCTTGATGGGAAAGTCAGGATTTATAAAATCCTGTCCTCAGTGCGAAGTTATTATTGTTTTATCACCAAAGCCCCTCACAAGACAAGAGGGATACTTGCTTACGTCAGGCATCGCTACGAAGATGGAAGGGCAAAAGAGAGAAAGCATGGCGGATTTGTGGAGATGAATTATCCTTAAATTTTGAGGCTCAATCATAGATGTGGCTAGTTAGTGTTTTGTGGATTTCATTTCAGCCACATTGCAAGTTCTGCAAAGGAAATGTCATTTTAAACACGGAATTACCTTCCTTACACAGCTTCTCATCACATGGGCACCGGGGTGTCCTCGAGCACACAAGCACAGTTACCCGTCACACGTGGATGCTGTGTGCAAGCACACGTGCACATGCACACATACGTGCACACATGCATAGGCAGGGGCACAGACAGCACACATACACACACGCAAATGGCCGCTCTCTACCGTCCAGACCCTCCTGTGAGGCTGCCAGCCGCTGCGCTGTCCCCTTAATCAAAGGCTAAGAGAACGAAAGCCTCCGCCTACAGCAAACACTCACAGAAATAGATCCCCAGAAAGCCAAACAAAAGGCCAGAGAAAGGGGAGTGGGAGATATTAAATTTTTCATTAGCTCCATCACTCCAAAGCTTTCGGCTTTAGGCGCAGGAATCCTTCTTTCTTTGGACCCATAATCCAGGCTCCTTTGAGGAGCTTGACAAAAATTCACATTGTGATGCCTGGGAGTTTGAAAAATTGCCAAAAAAAACCCAGAACATGGATGATTATTTGTAAGGGAAAAGATGTGATTAAGAAACCCTAAAAATTCAGATTTTATCTGATACCTTTGCTGCTGAGTTTAGGATGAATGGCTGTTCCCCTGATTCAGGGATTCCCTGAGCAGGACAACACCCGCCGGCCACGAGCATGTGGTCCTTGCAAGGCCCAGACCACCCTGCTTTCAGCACCAAGCCCCGGCATTGCGCCAGCATTGTACCAAGAACACCACACTTAGACTCGCCTCCAGAACTGACACAAAAGTGTCCACGCGCATCGGTCGCTGCTCACTCATCTGTCATCCACCATCTAACAGATAAATGGCTCTCCTCATCTCTGACTATCACCATTTATCTATCACATGATAAATAAATATATAGTTATATATATATATATTTATCCATCTACCATCCATCCTTTACTAGTCTTAGAAAATCTTTATTTTAGTGTTCCTAACACTTTCTTTTTTAATACTGCAGCATACTTGACCTATGGCAGTAAATTTAAGGTGCCCTGCTTGTTGATTCAATATATAGAATGGGATTGCCACAGCAGTGTTAGCTAATACTTCTCACAGGTCTCTCATTTCTTTTTTGTGATGGGAATCCTTAAAATCTAACCTTTTTAGCAAGCTTGACGATTAGAATACAATACTCTTATCTATCATCTCTCCCTTTATCTCCATATTCCTCAGACCAGGTCTGGAAAATAGCAAGTGCTGATTCAATGAGCAAATTGCTTAATAAAATGTAATGAATAGAAGAAGGGCGAATGACGAGTGAACAAATAAACCAGATTGAATGGAAGTGACTCAATAAACACTAATAATCTGCAGGACAAGGGCTCGTAGACTGAAGATGAAAGAAACAATAGGCCAGACATGGGAAGATTCAGGCTGTAGGTTATAGTCAAGCTGTTATGTGCCCAGACGCAGAGGGTCTAAGTAGATTTCAAAGGAGATTAAACCGGAGAGTAAAGAATTTGGAACTCACTCCTGGGATAATTGACTCCACTGGTTGTTTTCTCTAAGGAAAGAGCCACCAGTAATTTGGGAGACAGAAGGCTGGAGTGAGTCTGTTAGTGAAGACTGGAAAGCTATGTCTCTCTGGACTTGGAACTGGAGGAGGATCAAGGCTGAAACTTACAATAAATGACAGAGACATGTGGTCAATGTGATGTCACAGGACTGTAGCAGGTCCTGGACCAGCCCAATGTGAGGGGTTATTCAGCAGGGCCATGTTCCCTTCATTCACACAAAGCTGAGCAACCTTCTGAGGTCACCCAATGGCGCTCGGTTTACAGGTCTGTAATGAGAGGTGATGACCACAGCATCTTTTGCCTTCACACTTAGAAGTACGACTTTACTGAAATTCGCATCACATAATATCATTTTCAACTTCTAAGTTAGATGTCTAAGAGGATCATCATTGTTTGCCATTGTTAACGAATGTGTTATATTATTAAAGAGCGATTGAGCATCATTGTGATATTTTCCCACTATGAAGAAAGCACAAATCTAAAACTGACAATAACCACGGCTGACTTTAATTGTATTGACTGGCTAATTGCATTCCTGGGCTTTTATGAAGGAGGTTGGCTGCATGCAGAGAGGACAGGGTCAGAGGCATCCCCTCCAGCGTCAGCAGCACAGAACCTTGGAAGGTACATGAGATTGAAACGCTAGAAGAGAGAGCACAAAGGTGCAGTAGCCAATAACAGCTGGTCCTCACTGTGGGGAGAGGCTTGCTGTAGCTGCAGACAGGGCAGGGGACAGTCAGAGCTGCACAGTGACCATGGCAAGCGAGTGTGTCCCCTCCACAGTCCACATGCACATGCCCTGAGTGATGACTCAAGACTCTGCAGGAGCTGCAGAAACCTGAGTTCCTGACATTTGCCCCACAATCAGCACAGACATTTGAAGAAGAAAAAGGTGGTGCTGAAAGGGGGGAATGCTGTTGTGGGGTCTCCCCTAGGCTTTGGGGAACTGTGGACACGGCCAGTCCCCAGTGAGTAAGCCCATGAGAACATGCGGAGGTGAAGGTTCAGGGGCCAAGAGCCACAGGCCCCCCAGCCAGGGGACCCTGCAAGGCCGCAGACACCCAGCCTGCCTCCTCCCAAGCCGCCCATCGAAGGACAGTGCTGAACTTGGTCTCTCACGTTCTTGCCAGTGAGGAGGTCGACATGCTGTTGCCATCAACTGCGTGAGACAGAGAAACCAGAGTCCGTGCATGTCAGCTGCTCTTGGGTCCCCAGGGGGCCCAAGTCCACTGTGATGGCTCCACAGCGCTTCTCCCAGGAGCAGCTCTGATGTTCCTCAACACGCTGAGGATTAGGGGTGGAGCGGTTTCTTGAAGATATAAGGAAACAACAGCAAGATGGCCAGGTTATTAGAGCTGCTAGGAACTCCAGTTGGGTCTGCAGGATTCTCCACCTCCACTGTCTGCTGTCATCCAACACACACAACCGAGTAAGAACACACACCCAATATCTGCCCTGGAGTAGCTGCCAACACACACAGTTTCCATGACAAATGTCCATGCAGCCTGTTTCTGAGCAGCCCAACTAAACTTCCATTAGAACTGGCGGCATCCAGTTGTCAGACCCAGCAGGTGGTTCTAGCTGGCCTTGGATCATCTGTCTGATTCTCGCCTTTGCCTCCTTCCCAGTTTTCTTCTTCCACCATGACCTTGACAGGCATCTCCTGCCTTGGATGTGGAAGTCCCCAGAGTTTTCCAGAATCAGTGTAAACCGGGGCTATCCCCATTCCCTGACAATAACCATGTTTCCTACCACGTGCTTGGAAGAAAAGAGATGTCTCTCTAAGGGATCCCCCATCTCGCTGGGAAGCCTGGCGGCCCTGGGAGCAGTCTTCTCCACCTCTCTCTGAAACCAGCCACAACAGCAGCTCAAATGCAATCGGATTTAGTTGATAACAGTTACATGCAGTTTCTCATCCCACTGGCCACCCTTGGGGATTCAACAGTCACATGTGGTCAGTGGTTGCCGCACTGGGCAGCCCAGACACAGCATCTCCCGTTGCAGTTCGGTGAGCATTCGCCCAGAAGGTCAGGCACTGAAGGGTGGCGGGACATGGAAACCTATTCCAGATGCTGAACATCCCACACACAGGCACTGAATCTCTTGCCATTGAAAGATTGAAGTTTCAGCTTCATTTCTTATCCAAGTATTTGAGAATTAACAGCTATTACACTGAACTGGATATCTGGACAAATGCACCAGAGACTAATTTCCTGACAATGTCCCCCAAAATATTCACCCTTCTGGATTGTCAGATGCTCTGAATCGATGACATCAGATACAACTTTACACATTGGTATGTTTTTGCCAGTTAACACATCATGTCTTTCAAAAAAACCTTCAAATGCCTAAATCGAAGGCAGAGGACTAGGTAACAGTAGAGAGAGGCCACGAGGGTCTGAGGGTATGAGGGAGCCAGGATGGGTGGGCAGAACACAAATGGTTTTAAGGAGACATGGGAAGCTTCTCAGGGACCAATGCTGAGAAGAAACTGATGCGCTCTGCTTCTTCCATGTTAATATGATAGCCTTGACCTTCCAGGTCAAGCAAACCAGCCATCGCTCCACCACTGAGCTCCAAATGGTCAGTGAGCCCTGAGCATGCACTCAACAAGACCCCATCTCCTCTCAAATCACAGCACAGACTGAATCAAGCTCCAGACCACTGCATGACATCTGTGACCTCGGGTTCTCCCACCCGCAGCACTCAGATGTCTGATCTATGACATGGGTGTGAGAACACCAATCTCCTTCAGCTGATGGCAGATGTGAGAGCCTCAGTCTGACTGTGCAGAGGGGCCACCTGCACTTCCACATGGCCATGTCCTTTTCAAGTCCCCTTCCTCTGGCCACATGGCACTATGCCCACCATATCCCTGCACCTCATCTGTGGACTCTGCTCTTCTGTCCCCAAAGGATGTACTGCCACAGACTACAAACCTGAACCTGTGTGCATATGTACGTGAACACATGTGCATGTGTTAGTGTGTTTGTGAACACACATGCACATGTGTGCACACACCATCTATCTCCTCTGACGAAACAGGGGACATAGGAAAGACCCCACTGCTGTGCTCCTGTTTCTCTGGCAGGAGAACAAAGCCTGTCACATGATCAATCTCAGCAAATATTTGTTGAGTTCATAAAAGGCATTCCTATAAATAATCAGTCTCCTAAAAGGGGCACTCAACTCAGTACTCACCAGTATTTTAGGGGCACCTAGCCAATTTCCCACCCAACCCCAGACAACAGCAACAGCAAATGGGCCAAAATAAGCAAGAAAATTAGCCTTCAACTTGAGCTCTTGCTATAGTGTTATCTGATTATTACTAACTTTATGTTTTGCACCCCCGTGAGGACTTAGGGGAGACTCCAGTGAAGGAGGCAGTTATCGATCCAAGGTCAGCAAGAATAACGACGGAACGCACAGGGCCTCATGGGCCATGGTGCCCACCCACCATCTCCCCAGTCTCTGAGTAGATGTATTAATATTCAGCTCAAAAGAAAAACCTTTCCCACCGTTAGCTTTAAGACCTCTCTGAAATCTGAGTTTTACTTTAAAAATAACCACTTGCCCTAAGTGTCCTCAGGTTGAAAACGACAGAGTCAGTGTCTGCAGATGGTTGTGAGAGGGCAGAACTGGGTGGCCACCGAGCACCAGGGCACAACTCTGATGGTCCTGCCTGGGCTCAGGGGACACTATGGTGGCCCTTCTCAGGCGCCCGCAGGAAGGCCCGAGTGGCTCATTCCCCTTTAAGATCCCTGCAGACTCTCAGCGAAACCTGCCCGTTTCACAGCTGTTACAGTGTTTTCCGAAGACTCTGGAGCCTAATTTGGATTTGAGCACTTCTGAGCCTGCACAGAGCTAATGAGAAAGCGCATCAGCAGTCTGGGGCCACTCACACAGCCTTTGCTCAAACAATCGTCTAATACCTCTTCTGTGAGTCGATGAATTTATTAAAAACAAATAGTCAGCCCCGCCTGCAAATCCTGCGGAACCCAGCATCCTGACTAAATGACATTTCGACATGCTGTAACTCTAATGGCAAAGAAAACAGTAGCAGCTCAGTCCTTAAACCGCTGCCCCAGGGTGAATATCATTTCCAATATCGTGCACAAATTCTTTGAAGGGTTTGTGCCTGGCAGGCCCCGGAGGACT
The DNA here is from genome assembly GCA_004363575.1 of Solenodon paradoxus. Taxonomy (NCBI): domain Eukaryota; kingdom Metazoa; phylum Chordata; class Mammalia; order Eulipotyphla; family Solenodontidae; genus Solenodon; species Solenodon paradoxus. Next base: position 88,202 of record RJWH01002378.1, on the reverse strand, counting down.
CTTCAGGATTAGTTAATAGTGAGGAAGCATCAGGCTCAATTTATTGGTGAGGCTCTCCCATGACTGTATAAAAAATAAAATTAAAAGGCCGCCCCGACAACCGTGTCTCGTGTGGGTGCTGGCACTTCTCCGACAGAGAGGTCAGAAGAGCAGACTGTGGACCCATGGGGTGTGTTTACGGGGGGAGTCAGAGATGGATCATTTCACGAAGGAAAGACACTCTAGCTGAGCATAATCTTGCATGAGCCTGAAAAGCAAACTAGTCATCGGCTGCGTGACCCGCAAGAAAATCGGGAAACAAGCACAATTACAATGAAGACAATGGTGTCTTACACCACATATGCAGTTAGGCTTGATCTCAAGGCCACTTACCCACTTTTTTTCCAAAAGTTACTTAAAATATAATTGACATGTACACTAGACTGCAGCAGCAGGGAAAAAAGGAAGTGAATGCAACGTTGAGAGAATTGGCATCACAGGGGGATACCATTAAATCCATCCAAAACACAGAGCCCACAAGGTGTGCTAAGAAATGGCTCCTCCTTGTGTGCACCAAGATGACGTCTGTGCAGCAATCAGACCCCGAGAGCCGAAAGCCATCTGTTCCCGTGGTGGGGGTGAGGGCGGGACCGTTGCTGGGTCTCTCAGGCGGGGGTGGGCGGGAGGATGCTTCAGTCGCACACCCATCCCACACTGGGCAGAGCCTACTGGGCAGCCAGTGCAGACTCTGCTGTGGATGGCGCCGCTGCCCCTGAAACTGGGGTGCTGTCACCCACCCCCCATCAGAGGCAAATACATGCAGTGAGTTTGCTTCTTCTCCTGTGGCTGTGCCTGTTCTCAGAGTTGAGGGGAGCAGCAGGAAAACGTGGAGGATGCCAGCATCTGAGAGAGGCATTGGTTACAAAACATATTTCGTCTTTGCAAAGGGAAGCAAAGGGGGCATGCATGCATGTGTGTGTGTGTCAGCACACGTGTGTGCACATATATATGTTTCTCCAGAGCACAGAGTTAAGTCTGCTTCACTAATTTGGGTGCATTGAGTCTGAAATAAACCTCAGCAAATAGTGCTTGGCTGACAGGCAGCCCAGAGGACATAGCCACCAACAGGAGTGGTTAGCGGCGCTCTGCCCAGAACTGCCTCATGTGAGGGTTTCATGTCCTTGCCTCCAGGTGTCCCTAAGTCTCTGGGATGGTGGTGGTGTCCACAGGTAGAGTTTTTAGAAGGAAAGCAGGAAGGTGGCCCTGCCCACTGCCCAGAGGCCTGGAAGTCCAGAGGCACAGCCTCAGCTAAGACCCTGGACCCGTGGCCTCCAGGTCTTCATCAGGGAACAAAACCTTGAATCTTGCCTTCTAACTCTCTGAAATGCCCATGAGGGTGATATTTATGGAGGCCCGTCTGAAGGCCGTGAGTCCATAAATCCCTGCTGGTTTGCAGCTCACCCTTGGATCCACAGGAGTCATCTATTCAAGCTGTCTCACAGCTCCTCTGCAGGATAGCGTCGTTGTAAATGGGTGTTCGTTATGTGTGTGTTTGTAATTAAATTAAGGAAAGCTGTGAGAAAGAGGGACAAGAGTTGCTGTGTGTCTGTGCCCATGTGCATTTAAAGTCATCTAACAAAACAAAGATTCTCAGCCCCACCCCTCCCGCCCCCGTGGCTACTTTCGGCAAAACCAGGGTCCTGCATTTTCTGAGTCCTTTCCAACATTTTCCTCAGTTATTCTGATGCGAGTTTTGTGTGGTATCCTTTAAGCAGACGGCCTTGGAGAACCTGGACATGTTTCTGCAGACTCACCCTAGAAAATTATGCACACTTGCATTCCAAACGCCACGCACAACTCCAAAGACTCAGATGGACTGCACAGGCAGTGAAGGAAAACTCTTTCAGTGCAGAAATGTTAACCTGTCCAAGCTCATCACCAGTGCTCTTCAGAGAGGGTACCCAGGCTTGGCATCAAAGGGCATGGCTGCTCTTCTGTTACAATGACTGCACTTCGACAGATGCTCTGTCCGTCCCTGGACCACAGCGCCCCCTAGCCAGGTGGCTGCCACACTCTGCAGGATGCTAATCCACACCCGCTCCACTAGCTTTTGCTGGGAGAACCCAACACTGCTGTGTCCTTTGGTGTTCTGAATATTTATGACTGTTCGACGAATTAGTTTTGTTTAGAAGTAGCAAATAAGTTCACATTGAAAACCAACATAGAAGTGTCAAGACTGGGTTTGGGAATAACCATCTTGCTATTGCTCAATGGCAAGTGTTGTTTAATAGTATTTGATCTTTTTTATTGACTAACATTGGTTTATAACACTAGATAGTCATTGGTGTCACCACCCAGTGAGCACTTTTCCATCCAGGACCGTACAAATCTCCCCTTCACCCACTTAACCCCTCCCCTCTGTAACCACTACTCTGTGCTCTGCACCTATGAGTTTGGGGTGGAGGTGCTTGTTTTATTTGTTCATTTGGTTGCTTGAGTGTTTTTAATATTCTGCAGATACATGAGCTCAGACAGTACTTGTGTTTCTCCATCTGGTTTATTTCACTTAGCATAACACCCTTCGGGCACACTCATATTGCCACAAATGGCAAGATTCTTTTTATGGCTGAGAAGTGTTCCACTGTGTGGGCCACATGGTCTTTACCCACTCTTCTGTGTGGGCACTGAGGTTGTTTTCATCTCGTGGCTATTGTAAACGATGCTGCAGTGAGTGCATGTGTGCACACGTCTTCTTGAATTAGTGTTTTTGTATTCTTCAGATAGATTCCTAATAGTGGAACACATGGATCACATAATAGCTCGAGTTTTTCCTTCTGGAGCACTCACCACTGTTTTCCATAATGGCGGCACCGATTTCCATCCCTACCAGGAGTGTACAAGAGTTCCCCTCTCTTTACAGTCTCACTAACGCTGGTTATTTCACCAGCGCCGCTCTTCTATTTATACACAGGTCCTTCTCATCAGTGTGAGGTAGAATCTCATTGTGGCTTTGATTTGCATGTGCCCGATGATTATGAAGACCTGATACCATAAAATATCTAAAAGAAAACTTAGTCAGTGAGCTCCTTGGTATCAGTCTTGGTGATGTTCTTGTGGATTTGATTCTAACTACAAGAGAAACCTACCAAAGATAAACAAATGGAGTTCTCTCTCTCTCTCTCTCTCTCTCTCTCTCTCTCTCTCTCTCTCTCTCTCTCTCTCTCTCTCCCTCTTCCCCCTCCCTTCCCCCCCCCACATTTAGTATTGTTTAATATATGACTTCATTTGTTTTCTATCTCTATACACGAGTGCTATCAAACGATGTCTGTTTTTATCCTTCTGGCTTATCTCACTATGCATAATTCTCTCCAAGTCCATCCATGTTGCTGTAAATGGCAGGATTTCTCCTTTTTATGGCTGCATAGTATTCCATTGTGTGTTATACCACATCATCTTTATGCACTCATCTGTTGATGGGCATTTAGGTAGTTTTCAGCTCTTGGCTATTTTGACTAATGCTGCAATGAACATGGGAATGCCTATATCTCTGAAAATTCTTTAGAGCACAGAAGAAGGTCAAATAACAAAAGGGAATAAACAATCAGACACAATGGAACTGGCAGGTATGTTAGTACAGAAGACAGAGGGATGGGGGCCTAGGTTTTTGGAGATGGACTCAGGCAAGTCACTGTGAGAAGAAGGAGCACAGGCTTGAAAATAACTTCAGTTTTCAAGTGTCCTAAATGTAGCATTCTGGTAAATGAGAGATGAGAGCTGAACAATGAAGGATGAATGTAAATAATGAATGAGGGCTTGTTACCCACAGTGAAGCATAGTCACTATTCTTTGGGGGTTTATAGAGACAGGCATTATGTGATTTACTGAAATAATTTCCATAAAGTATTTATTTTGGTTTGGATGAAGCAGTTACCCTGTGTCTTTACGAAAAGTCAGATCTAGAGAATCGATTGATACTTAAGCTCTGTAAGAATCACAGGGAGGTACATCTTAGTTTTGCTATAATCTGTGTTGTCTGGCACACTTTGTGAAAGGATTTTTTTAATTTCTTTATTTTTTGTATGAATAATTCTGCACATTAAAATACTTTCCTACGCATAGGTTCCCCATTTCTTAGTTATGTTTCAACACACTATGACCTCTACCAAATCACCAAGTGTTCTTCCCCATCGTCCAGTGGGCTCCACCACCATTTATCCCTTCCCACCCCATTCCTTCTTGGTCACCTCAGTTCTGTTGTAGATGTTTCAGGGTTGGTTATGTTTCATATGTTCCTTTGCTTTGTCTATTCACATTCCACCTATGAGTGAGGTCATCTAGTATCTATCTTTTGTCCTTTGACTTGCTTCACTTAGAATAATCCCCTTTAGATTCATCCATGTTGATTCAAATGACAGGGTTTCATCTCTTCTAAGGGCTGTGCAGTATTCCATTGTATATATGTACCACATCTTCTTTATCCATTCATCTGATGTTGGGCACTTAGGTAGTTTCCAGTTCTTAGCTACTGTGAATAGGGCCACAATAAACAATAGGATGCAAACGTCTCTTCAGATGGGTGCTTTTGTATTTTTGGGTAGATGCCCAGAAGTGGAATGATGGGATCATATGGAATTTGCATCTTCAGCTTTTTGAGGTTTCTCCAAACTGCTCTCCATAGGGGTTGCACCAATTTGCACTCCCACCAACAGTGCAAAAGTGTTCCTTTTTCTCCACATCCTTGCGACCATTTGTTGTTTCCAGACTTTTGGAAAATAGCCAGTCTCTCAGGTGTATGTTGGTATCTCATTGTTGTTTTAACTTGCATTTCCCTGTTAGCCAGCGAGTACAAACATAATTGCATATGCCTGTTGACCATCTGTATATCTCTGTATATCCTGTTGTGAAGGGATATTTTGAGAACTACTAACAAGAACCTGATTTGCTCAATAGCACTAAGCAACCTCTAGGATATTTCTTCCATTTGCGCTTTTCTTTTGAAAACAGCACAAGGATTTCCATATGATTTTCCCTCTGTGGCTTACCTAACGACATGTAGACACTTGTTGGGAAGTGGGAATTTCAAATTCAATCTCCTAGCTCTATTCTATAAGCCTAACCCTTTTGTTATAAAAGTTTTGAATGCGTACTGGTAGCTGAAAGTTGCGCCTTTAAAAAAGCTGGTATTGAGAGGTATTGCCCCACTAAGAGCGGGTTTCGTCAGTCAGTTGAGGCTTCTGCTCTCGACTGAGGGCTCCTGTGTTTTGAGGCAGCGACAGGCCATGTTTAAGGTCTCTTCTCCTGACAAGCTGTTGAGTTCGAACAGCAACATGTCTGAAAACACACGTGTTCTGAAGGAGCTTTCTTAAAGGGGATGTGAACCAGGGGTCTGGAACCATGTGAGTCTCCTGTGTGAAGGTTGTGCAGGTGAGTATATGTGTGCCCATGGGGTTGGAGAGCATATGGAGGAGATAAAAGAGAAAGGAAAACAGATGACTGAGGTTTGTTATCATTTTCAGAACAATTTTCCTGCTACTCTGTCTTTCTTCACATTTGAGCAGGCAAATCTGTATGGGAAGTGATTGTTTATATATGAATAATATGTCAAATACTTTTGTCATATCAGGATTATATTTCCTTATTCAGCTAGATTCACTAAAATACATGAATCAGTTTATGTTAATGGAAAATAAAGCAATATTTAGAAACTGTCTTCATAGATACAGATATTTGAGTCCTTTATCATTCTTGCATATTCTTCCTTGTGTCCCCATTGTGACCTTCCAAGCATGTCCTCACACATCTCCTCAGGAAACTACCACCTGAGTCGCATTGCTTACATGCCATGAACATTCTCATCATCACGTATGTGCTAGTGAATTTCCTCCTGCTTTAGACTCCTACAAGCAGTGTTCCACATATACACCAACATTTGGTTCCGTGAGGCTTTTTCATTTTGCCACCCTGGTAATGTTAATGCTTCCCTGCCTCCAAAATGAAGGACTGTCTCCCACACTCTATAACCTCCAGGAAGTCTTCTCTACCTCATCAACCAACATTAATCCCTCCACCAGCTGCTCTGGAATTTACACTCTAAAACTGCTTCTTCTCTCAGTCACGTTGTACTGATTTGAGTTTCCTACCCGGATATTTCAAGTGTGTATGTATGGTCTCCTCAGTTAACAAGGTGAAGTGATATTTGTATATAATTTTTATTTCACACAGAACAAGTTATTTTTAACATTATTCCAGGTGCAAGGTTAATGAAGAGCGTCTACAAGAGCATAATTGGTGATTATGTGTTTGCTTAATTTATGAGTAGTTGTAAAGTGACCTAGATTTTTGTCTTATATTTTTAAGATTAATTTATAACATCATATAGGTCTCATGTATACAATATGATTTGACATCAATACACGACATTGTGATCACAACTGAAAGCCTGATTTCCATCCTTGACCATACAATTGACTTCTTTTACCTGATTTACCCCACCCACCTTCTCCTGTCCCTTCTGGTAAATGCCATTTTGTTCTCAGTGTCTAAGAGTCTGTTTTTGTTTTGTTTCGCTCATTCATTTGTCTTATATTTATGTTATACATGTAAGTGAATTCATTTAGAATTTTTCTTTCTCCCTCTGACTTATTTCACTGAAAATAATCCCCTCTAGGTCCATCTATGTTACCATACATGGCAAGAAATTAGCTCTTTCTAAAATTCATCCCAAAGGAGTAAAATTTCTGCATATTTCAGCAAGCTTATCTAGAACTTCTTGCAAGTCTTCAAAGTGGAAATCTGCAATAAATGCACACTATCCCATATGTGGGTAGCAATATGATTGCGTGGTTGGGAAAGTGAATTCTCTAATAAGAGAGATTCCAATTTACACTTAGAGTATCTCAGTTAATAGCTGTGTAATTTATATAATGACAACCTTGATGGGGTTGTTTTCTCTTTGCAAATGGGTATTTGTGTGAAATTTACAATAAAATCTGAGGCAGGTATAATAATTACTATCCCCATCCTATCCTGGAGATAACTTGGGCTTACAGAGTATAAGGGACATGCCTTACTTGGAACAAGGCCAATGACCAATAGAGGCATGATCAGATCTAAGTCTGAGTCTGTATTCCAAGTCTTTGCCACTGGGTCATGATTCTATAAATGCCCATTCTAAAATTCCTTGATATTTAGTTGCTTCTACTTAATATCTCAACTCAATAAGACACAGATGCAATCCTTTGCCCATTGACCATGACCTAGTATGCATTTCCCTCCATAACATGTAAGTTCAGTTATATGGTGGTGATGGTGATGACGGAAATTGTGATAATGACCATGATCATGGTGATTTTGATGGTGATGATGATGATGGTGATTTTGACGGTGATGATGGTTATGGTGATGGTAGTGATATTGATTATAATGACAATGATGATAGTAGTGATGAAGATAGTGGTGTTGTGATGACATGGTGATTATGATAATGATGACGATGGTGATGGTAATGACGACAATGATGATGGTAGCAATGGTGGTAGTGATCGTTATGGTGATGGTAGTGATGTTAATTATAATGACAATGATGATAGTGGTCATGATGATGGTGATGAGAGTGGTAGGATGATGTTGATAATGATTAAGACAACCATGATACTTAGAAAGATGTGTGCTGTTTTCATACCCAATCTGGAAGATGGGGTTTTAATCTCTATTTTTAATTCAATGACATGGAACATTTCTAAAGCTCATACAGCTTAACTGGTTTGTTGCAAATCTTTTAGCGTGGAGCTGTAATCCATTCACAGTCTAGAGTTCATGTGTGCTACAAAGTAGCACTGAGTTGTATGGATTTACACTTGACAACATTACCCTGAGCCACTTCTCATTGTATGAGCTCTCCTTTTATCCTCAGCAAGCTGAAAATCCTCTGAGGGGTTTTTTAAAATAAATGTTAAGGTGAACTACTTAGTATGACTTTTACATATTTGACCTAAAACTTGGATATTTCCTCCAGCATGATCTTCCCACTGGCTGCTTTTTACTGGAAATTCTCTAAAAGCTACTTGCCGCAACTGAGGAAATATTCTTCCGAAATTGATTCTGTAGCCAAACTTAAAGGAATTCAGATGGCCAGTTTCTACTAGTGCAAAAAGGCAGTTTTCAAAGCCAGGCGTACCTTGTGAATGGTGATCAAGGACTGCTTGAACCAGAAGGAAACTATTTAAAATTAGTGGATAATCCAAGTCCACTAAGATGGAAAAGTGATGATTAAACCTTCTGTTTGGTTGAGATTTTTAATTATTTAAAAAGAGAAAGTTTACAAAATCACTAAATCAATAAAAATCTGGAGAATGTCAACAGCAGCCAAGCTGTAGTCTGGCCCAGGAGGGAGGGGCGCTGTCTCTGAAGCTGCACTGAGCCTGCAGGCAAGTCTTTACTGACTGATCATCACTCTGTTCAGGGTGGTTGGGCTCACGTGGCCCTCGGGAGGCCAGAGTCCTTGCTCTCCCTTGGCTCAGCACATCATCTACTTGGGAATTAGACCGTAAAGCACATTCCCCAGGTTGGGCAGTTGTCCCCTCATCTCAAAGGACACACAGCAGTACCCCGGGCCGGACAGCATGGCCACATTTCACAAGAGCAGGAGCTAAAGGTGCCTGGCCGTTGGTGCTCCGCCAGGCTAAAAATAACACTTAACAGGCTTTTAATCTACTGCGAGGGTTATTGTCCCCTTGAGGGCTGTTCTAGGCCACAGCTTTCAAAAACTAGAACAGAGGGCTCTTCTCACTTGGACGCGTAGCTGGCAGTGTGTGTGGTTCTGGCAATCACGTGGGCCCGCCTGCGGGCCCGCACCATGCAGTCAAGTTCAAAGACACACCCTGTGTGGCTTAGACAGCTAAGGCATCAGTTATGAGAACCGTGGACCTGGGGTGTTGGGGGAAGAAGAAAAATATAATAAGAAGAATAAGAATAAGAATAAGAATAATACAGAAATGAAGGCACAGTACTGCTTCAGTCACAGAGCTGATTAAACTCAGACCCAGAGCTCATTTTAAGGAGAGCGGGATCCTAAAAGATAGCTCGCTCTTTCAAGCTCAGAAGTCTCTTTACAAAATACAAACAAGCAGATGGCCCCACACTGACCAGCACGACAGGCTATCCTCCCCGTCCCATCCTTCTGTTTGACTTATGAGACACAGAGCACTGGGAAGCATCTCATCTGCTCCATGTCCGTCACTCTGACCAGAGTCTGTGAGTCTAGAAACAAGTAAGCTTAAGGCAGAGACTCCCAGGAAATGAGAAAGGACAAACCTACCATCCACGGAATACCAAAATTAAATAATCTGAGCCTGCTAATACTTCCTAAATAGCACAAATACTTCCCTGTGAAGACAGCAAATATATCATTCTATGATGCCATGTTGTTAAGGGTGGAATCTGGACTGTTGAGTCTGGAGCCAATGCCATCACTTACTCAGCCAAAACGCACATTAGGCAGATGCAGCATTTTCAAATCTGTGGGGTAGAGAGGAAGCGGGTGTGACACACTGGGCTGTGGCGGCCGTCCGAGGTCGCAGCATGTTGTCCTGTGGAGCCAGGGTCCTGGAAGCCGTGAGCCCGGCACCTCTTTCCATCTCAGCCAAATGCCCAGCAGGAGGGGACACTTCCCCTGTCACTATCACAGCAGGAACCCCTCTGCCCTTCTCCCAGTGCTGCCCAGAGTACCATGATTGCAGACAGGAGGCATCTGCAGTCACAGTCCCCAATCAGGATCACAGGGCCGCATCATGCCAGGCCCCCCGGCTCCTTCCTGCCTCCCCATCTCTGCCCCATCTCTCCCCATCTCTCCCCGTTTCTGCTGGTTTCTAGCCATTCCAGGGCAGGGTAAGAATGCAGCCATCACCTCATCACAGAAGGGTGCCTTTGCTTTGGGGAAACACCTACCAGTGTGGTGACCCACGCTAGGGAAGGCTCTGTCGACCTCTCTGAGACCCCTCTGCACTGTCTCCATCATGGCTGCTCCAGTGTCCACTCCCACTGGTGGCACAGGAGGCTCCTCAGCCCCCACTGCCCCTGTGCCCTCTGCATCTGCATCCCCACAGATGTGAGGATGCCCCTTTGTGCTCTGATGCACAGTTCCTGGAATCAGCAATACTGAGCATGCCCCCCACACCTAGGGGCTGTCTACACACCTCCTTTGGAAAAGCACCCATATCTCTCGTTCCCTCATCTTTAATCAGGCTGTGACATCTGAGGTGCAGCTACAATAGCAATCTTACAGAATGACGTCAGTGAGGTCGATCAACACGCGAGCCTGGCACTAGACAATCTTGCACATCAACTACATCTCAATAAAAAAGGATGCAAATCATTCTTTAAAAGACGTTGCCAAATAATGAGGATCGCATGGGGCAATCCCCCTAACCAGGTGCTTTTTCACAGGTGTAGCAGATACCCAGCACCCGGCCACACTTAGTAAGCTCTGTTCCTTGTCTTCGCAGATGTTTAGGGTGCAAACTCCGGCCTCCCGTCTCCTGACCCAGAGCAGTCCCACTGCAGCTTTGGAGACAAAAGAATTGAGCTCAGCTCTTGCTTATCTGATTTCAATTTGGATGGAACCTTTAGTGAGCCTTTAACTGCAGTTATAAAAGGGGAATAACAGTTAGCTGGCAAGATTTGTGTGCCGATCACTCGAATTGGTGGATTTGAGCCTCTCTTGTAGACAATGAAGGGCTTATACACATCAGCTGACGTCCACTCTTAGCTTCCAGGTCTTGTTGTTTTCAACCCTGGCGGACCTCACCTGCCCTTGCTGTCCTGTTTCTGCCTTTATTGTTGACAAGATCCTGTGTTTGAGGGCAACTCTGGGCAGCCTCAGGCCCCTGTGGACCATTTTGCTCACAGCTCTTGACTGACCCTTTCAGATTCTTTTCCACACCTAGAGCTAGCCTGCACCTCCTCTTCCCAACCTCAGGTGCTATGCTAAGGAAGACAAGGTGTCCGCTATCTTCGCAGTCATTGTCACAGCTTGCTTAGAAAGTCCTGCATAGTGAGTTTGATACGAACTCTTTCAGTTTAAATATACTGTAGTATTTTTCCCTCCTTGTTCTTTTGTCCCACAAGGCACCTCATTCACAAAAGAGAGAGAATGTCTGTCCCTAACTCAGCACCTCTTTCCTAATACTCTGCGTTGCTACAATCCTGCAATATTCTCCATATTAGCCTTGTGTTGAAGTCTCTCCTGACCTGTATATTTATCCAAGGCCTTAAAAAGTGCTCCTTTGGGAATGCACTGTGCGTATCATTTGAAGACTGATCAGGTTGCAATCATCGCAGAGGTTTTATCCAAGAATTACTGTGTCAAAACATTTATGTTTTGAAAGAGACTGAGATTAACATTGTCTGCCATCTGTGATGCAAGTTGAAAAATCTAAATTCTTGGCCTTCTTATTCCTGGGCAAACACACTGAATTGAAACGGTGATGATAGTTGTTGCTCTGGAAGTAGGAAAAAAAGCTACTTTGGAAGATGCTGAGGAACACTAGAGGCAAAGGAGCATCCAGATGCCACCATACGATGTAGCTAGAACTGTACCCAAGTGAGGAAGCCTCCAAAAGTACATGGTCATGTCCCGCCAGGACCCAGGTCAGAGGAGTCTGTGGGTCACCATGAGTAAATGAGAAGCAGGGCAACTGTCTCAACATCAGGGAGTGATCCTGCCAAGAAATGAGCAGACTGGGAAACATTTGGCCATGATACTACACACAACCGCAAGAAATTTGGAGGATTGCTGACCAAGTCGGAGTGGGTGCAGGTCCCTTGCAGTGCTGTGTGCTGCAGGCAGAGTGGCCTACCTGTGAACTCGCGGGGCCTGTCACCCTGTGGGGTGACAGCCGGCATGGGACCAGGTAGAATGCACCCTGTTCCCTTGGCTCGCTGACCAAGGAGAAGTCACTAAGGTGGGCAGCATCCTCAGTGCCCAGAGTGAAGCCTCGCCCACCCAACAGAGGCAGAGAACTGGCCAGGAGACATCAAACGTTCTCCAGAGCATCATTTTTACAGTCAGGACATAGCCTGCAGGCACAGTGGACTGGCCGGGATGCGGGGCTGTGAACTTCTCCCCAACATTCAGACCTTCCCTGGAGCGGGGCCATCTACAGAGGAACCCTTGCAAAGACAGCACAAGCGTGGAGGGAGATAAGGCCGCTGTCTCGCACAAAATTTGGGCACCTGTCCACTTTCCCACTCTGAAGGGCACTCTGAGGAAAGCCTTAATTAAGATTTCTGTCTGCAGCAAACTGTAGGGTCCTCAGTGCATCACACGAGCAGCCCAGACACAGGCCATTGGCTACTCAGACCTGCTCAGGTGTTGTGGACAAACATTACCATTTTCATCGTGCTGGGGATCATTTTTGAATATGGTTTAAAAGGTAGTACAAACTGTCAGACTTTTGTACAGATTTTTTCCACCCAATCTGAGATAAAGTCTGATTGTTTTAGAAGAAAGGACTTGTCTGAAAAGTCTAAACTATCTTATACATTATGGAATAGTCTTGTTTAAGAGAGTTTTCTTTCACATATTAAACACAAGTGGATACTTCTTTATGGAATGTTTCCAAGGAGCAAAAATATGACCTTCTTTATCAACTTCTGCAATTCTGGGGAAATGAGGAGCCGATCTATTAAATAAAATAGCACAGTGGAAAGACCCCAGCCCGCTCTAAATTCACTTGATTCCCTTTCCTCTGTCTCTGCACTCGCGCCAAAGGCAATCCCTCTAGCTCATCACAGCCATGGCTCTTACTCTTCAGCGATCCTTGAGCCTGCAGATGAGTGCGGACTCAGTGAACACAAGCCTGAAACAGGATAAAGAGCAACCATGTTTTGTGCCAGTTGCTGTTCTTTCACCGTCGCCTTACAGGACATATGCAACTTTTTCCACTCCTCCTAGTCTGACAGCATCTTAGGAGTAAGTCAGTGGTGCCCTGCACCCTTCGCTTGGGAAGCAGTCATGTCGCAGAGCCTGGAGCAGGTCAGAGCGGGTCACATTTGGCCCCAAGCCCCTCCTCCTCCCTAACACGGGGGATGTTGGCTGCAAAGCGACATAAACTCAAATTGAAGGCCAACAGTGACTAGAAAGCAATTCAAAATTTCACTCTTTCAATGCCAAAACCAACATATATACTTACATCAATGTAAGCCCCAAGGTGCCAGTGATATCCTTGGCATTTTACTTTTAAGACACGTGTGTAAAAATCAAGGTTTCCGGCTTCTCTCAAAGTCTCTCACATTTGGGCCTGCACCTCGAGCAGTGATAACTGTGCAGGAGTCCCCAGGTCATCCTCCCATTTACTGTCCCCATCTGAGACCGAATGCTAAGTCTCGCCATCCAGTTTGCGCTTTTGCAAATTCCCATGGAAACACAGCACAGACCTGAGCACGGCCTAGCTTAGTGTACCCACAGTTTGGATCCCATTCCCACCCTGTACCCAGGTTCCCCCCGTGCACTGCTGCCCCTACAGGCGCTCACTCACCTCCTTCCCCCACTGCCTCACAGGGGACTTCCTCCGCCACCCATCTAGACTTGCCTTCTGTGCGAACAGCAGCGATCTGGAATTGCAGGAGAATGGTGACGTACTCAGAACTGCTCCTTAGCACCTCCCCACAGAGGAAATCTTTCAGAGCTGCTCCCTGCACAGCTTCAAGTAGACATGACTGGTGCCTAATAAACTTACCCATGTGCGCACATGTGCATGTTGCTGTACACGTGAAGTGAAACGTGTGCATATGTGCCTCATATGTGCATATGCATAGTGTGTACATGCACGCAGTAGACGCTGCTGTGGCACTCGTGTGCACACAACAAGCACGCAGACATGGACACGCATCCACGTGCATGCAGGCATGTGCGCGCGTACGCATCACAATGCACAGATGTGCACCAGACGTACGCTTGTCGCTGTACACCTATACGCAACATGCGTATGGGCACACATGTTTACACATACATCACCATGCATACACATGTGTGCTGTAGTCGCCATGGTACACATGTGTGCACAATCCACGTGCATGTGCACACTGTGATGTGTGCACACAGTGCGCCCGTGTGTGCATACACACATGCACATGACACGTATACACTCGTTGCATATATGTTCATTGCACACAGAAACATGCGCTGCCGTCAGGTGGGGCCCAGTGGCAGCAGGAGTGCGGGCCACCCCGGGCACCTGCAAGGATGCCGCCCTCCTCCTGGGCTAGCGCTACCATGAGCCGCCAGACAGCCAGACAGCACTCGGACTCCACCAGATGGTGCAGGTTTTCATTCCCGGCGTGGTTCTCAAGCGCTCTCCTGCTGAGTCTGATGATGCGGCAGAAGGAAGAGGGAAAGCTCTTCATTTCATTCCTTGCCGATGCACCCGCACCAAGGCCACCGTTCCCTCCACTCATCACACTGGATAGCAGAACCAAGCCCGGCCCAGCCCGCAGTGTCCCCGCCCACCCCCACCCCTGGCAAGCAGGCTGAGCCCACATGAAGCACTGCGGTTGAGCCCCCTGACCACTTGCAGGCCAACCTGCATGACAAGGTGGCACCGTCCCCACAGGTGTGCACAGACAGGGACAATGGCTGCACCACAGTCAGGGCTGCAACTTGTGGCCTGTTCACACTGTGGGCAGAGAACTCACACTGGTACCTGAGTCACTGATAAGTGCCTACCTGTGTGCTACATGAGTGAGCATGACTGCGATATGTGTGCTGCATTCCTGCAGTGCACACATAGGTCTGCCATCCACTTGTGCACACAGCTGCTACCATCTATATGCTTGCACGCCCCACTACATATATGCGTGGGAACACACCTGCTACATATATGCAGCATCTAGACCTACTACATACATGCATTATCTTCACCTACTACACATATGCATTTGCAACCACACATGTGCACACACAACTAGTATCTGTGTGTACCTATAGGTGTGCACACGTACCTACTAAACATTCACATGAGTGTTGACACATTAGCCTAAATGTGTGTGCACACCCACATGTCTACATGTTTCTACATAGCTACACAGCTGCTTGCTTCATATCTACCCACATGCTCACCTACATGTGAGCCTGCATGTGTGCTCACCTGCCTCCACATACACTTCTGTGTCAAACATGTACACACTGGTGTGCCTTCATGGCTCATGTGTGCAACAATGCATGTGTACTGCAGACATAGGTGCCCACACACATGCATCCATGCACACTGCTCACTTGTGTGTCTGTACACGGCCATCTCCCGCGACATAGCACAATAGGTTCCTGCTGCGCGGTGTGCGGACTCAGTCTCCCACCGCGGCACAAAGCCACCACATCGGCACACACTGTCTTGCCACTCAGTACAGGGAAAAGCCTCTGACCTGCTCCTGCTCCCGCCCAGAGTGGGCCTCCGAGGAGTGGGTTGGCGCAGCTGCAGGGGCAGCCCTGGGACGGTCGACACCACCAGTGCAATGGGGCCTCTCTCTCTCAATTCCTCTGACGCAAGCATGTTTAACAAATGGTGTATCATGCAAACATGTGTGTTTAGAGGAAATTACACATCCCAGGACTTCAAGCCCTGACTTGTGTGTGTCACTTTGCAAACCAATTTTTAAGGATTTGTTTCCTCTGCAGCCGAATGAGAAATAAAGTCTGCACATGAGAGATAGTATTGTCCTGGGGAGCACGCGAGGATTAATGCACTTTGACTGAAGCTGGCAGGAAATTGTGCTTCAGCTGTGCTTATAGGCTTATTGTGAACATGTCACATCAAGAACAATTTGTTAAACAAGAAATATAGGGCGTAGAAATAGGAGGGTAAAATAAATGGGGAGAGACAGATCGAATCGTGGCTTTGATGTGTATCTGTGTCGTTAATAAATGAGGGGCTGACTCTTCCATTCAAGACGAGAGAAATCCCCTGACATGGGCAGAATAAGAAGGGATGTTTTCATTTAAGTTACCTCTGTGTCATGTGTGAATCTGGAGGCTAAGTAATTCCAACTGGGGATTTGTAGATAAGGTGAAAGTTGAAACAGGTACAGCAAGCTTGACGCTAACCTAATTCAATGACATCATTTATTGCCATTAGTGTATTTACTGCTTCTCCCACGTGGAAATGCTAAATTCTTGCAAAGAAAGGCACTGAGAGGTGCAGGCACGGGTGAGAAGGGTGAGCAGAGTCCCTGACAAGCCACCCTAACATGGTGGCCCAGGTCCCTCTGCAGTCGGCCCCTTCGTGAATCACCCCCACCCCCAGGGGCTGGAGAAACACAGTCATTCTTAGCTTTGTTGTCACACATCAGTCAGGCAGGCTGCCTTTCTGCGGATGAGCCTGGAAAGAACGCCTTGGAGAACCAGAAACTCTGCTCCTCCCCTTGGAAACGGCAAAGACGTGCTAAGTTTTCCAGATAGATTGTAGTTTCTTCTCAAGCAAAATGATTTGCTCACTCAAGAGCTAAGTATTGTTTTCGGTAAAAATTAGCATAGTGAGGATAGAACAACTGTACAATTTTCTAGGACCTACCACCCAGTGGTTAAGATGACTTTGGGGACACGGCAACTTATGACACGATTTGACTCCTGCAGCTCACTGATGGGCTCACCTGGACACAACCAACTACTGCCAACAACGCCCAGAAAAGCAACAAAATAATGGTGCTAGTTGAAGCAGAACTGTGTTTGAAACCTGCTTTCTCAGCTTTAGTTGTTAGCGTCATTTAAATCCCGGAAGATGTTTCGGTTTTAGCTGCAGTCAAAGTGTGAAAGCAGAAACACGGGCCCTGTGCAGATCTCAGGGTAAAGGCTCGTCTTTCCCACGCTGAGTGTGACGCAGCTGTGCATCTTCCGTAGACGCTCTTATCGCGCTGGGGGCGTTTCCCTGGATTCCTAGTTTGTGGAGTGTTTTTAAAGTGTCTGCTCATTTTCCTCCTGCCAACTAGGAGAAATCAATCCCCTGAATAAACTGAGGGCACATGGGCCACACCAGCACCCATATGAGAGAGGTAAACCATCTTTAGATAAACGATGCGTGCGTGTCCTTTCAAACAGCCTTCCCTCTAGATCATTGTTTTCAGCCTTGCTAAAGCGTAAACTGCACCACTGCAAACTGCACCCAGCAAGTAACTAAGCCAAGGGCTCCCTCTGCCTCGTGCTGCTGGCAGTGAAACAGGCACACGCCTCCCACAGCCCCGCCCCACCTGTCCGCGAGGTAGGAGCCATATTCCTTTTTATTTATTTTAGTACGCTTACCATTTTGTCATTTTTTTAAGTGTATATACTTAGTGGTGAACCCTTATCCACAGGCTGTTACCCAGTCAGCACAGTGCAAAAATAGTGCGCATGCAAGATTTTTCAAAAGACCATATTGCATAACTTTCACTACAGCATATTGCTATGATTCATCTATTTTGTTATGAGTTGTTGTTATTAATCTCTCACAGTGCCTAAATTTTAAATTGAACTCTATCATAGGTGTGCATATATGCATGGGATAAAAAAAAAACACAGTATGTAGAGCACTCGATACATGAACTTCCTCAGAAAAGAGTCACCCTTGCCCTGTCTTCAGATTTTCAAAGGCGTCTGTGGCACATATAAGTCCAAAGTAGATTTAAATCGAGCATAAAATGAACACACATCTCTGGTCTATATTTAAGTCTAAGGATATTAGTAGCAAAGATCTTTGAAAATTAAACATGGCCCACTCCTCTGAAGAGAAATACAGTGGGTGACACCACGCTGGTCTACAGATGTTTATTTAAAGGACGACCACCAGACTATATGCTGCTTCCCTTGTTTGGTGTATATTATCACTCGATCCGTGTAACAGCCTGTCCAATAAAGAAGGCTCATTAGTTCCATTGATCAGAGGAGACAGCAAGACTTCCAAACCCTTCCAAACCCAGGTTCCTGCAAGTCCTTGAGGCACATTTACTCTTGAGTGGCAATAAAAGGTGCTTCAGGCTATTGACTGAAATGCTGGGTAAGCGTTCTGGGGAGAATTACACTGATTTGCCCCAAGATTGCTACTCTTCATCCTAAGGCAGCCCAATACTTTTATTTCTGATTGTCTGGAGAGGAAATCACTATGGGCTGTAAGCTGTCTGCAGCTCCCCTACATACCTGGCCCCCTGGATGCTGATCTGAGGTTTCGTTTGCACAACAGAGGGCCGGATGCCCGGAGCCTGCACATGGAGGCGCCAGGTACCCAGGACAGTGCTCACTTCAGTGCCGGCCTGGAGGGGTTGCCATGGGAACGCAGTCGGGCAGACAGACTAGGAGGGGAGTGAAGAAGAGAGGCTGGGGTGGCCCACCTGTCTCTCTAGCTCCTGCGTTTCCATGGAAGCAGCAGCCGCTTCCAGACCTGGGTCTCCTGGCTGTCAGTCAAGACTCCTTCCCTGCATGAACTCACCCCAAAGAAAAACTGGGCTCTGAAAACTGCCCCCACCAGGTCACCCTTCCCTCCTACTTGGGGTAGACAGGGTCTCTCCTGGGCGGGGCTGCAGGGCTCTGCCCCCTGCCTCCTCTCCCACCATCCTCTCCACCCACACCCTCTTCCATCTTCCAGGTGCCCATACTACCCACCACAAAGCCAGGCTGTCCTCACAGAGCTCCAGCACTCTAGGCAGGCTGAGTGACTCCCTAACTCTCTCTCCCCAAACCCTCTGTCTCCCTCCAAAGGATGTTTCACTTTCAAAGGTTTCTCTTTAAAGGTGTAGTGGTAATTTCCCACCTTCAAATACACTTCTTTGGTTGGAAATGCAGTGTGTTCACTGTTTTCTGAGCTTTGAGACTTTTTCAATCATGCTTAGCTGTCTCTAAGCAAATGATTTTTCACTTAGATTCATGAAGAAAAAAAACGTGGCTTCTAGTGAAGAGATACTATTCTCCTTGCCCAGAAAATGCATGCAATTATCTCCTGGGGGCCTGTGTCTGCGCCTCCTTCCCATCGGTCTCTATCTTGAGATCAGCAGCAACAGAGGTTAATTGATTTACACACTCTTTCCATGACCAGCCTCTCTTCCAACTTCAGTTGAAAATTTATGCAAAATATCCATCAAGCAGAAAATATTCACAGATTTCTCATAATAAGGTCTCTCTCATATCATTGGAACATTATATATATAAACATCCCGGATGAAAGCAAAAGCATCACACTTTAGCCTCTTATAGTATGAGGCCATGTGTCTGGCCTGGGCTCAGAGAGGACCCCACCCAAGGTAGGTGGCCCTTTCTCTCCCTACAGGGGCAGGCAGGCAGGGCTAGTGAGGCAACTCTTGGATACAAAAACAGGAGGTTACATCACACCCTAGCAGAGTAGTAGCTGGGTCAGTCACCTCCAAATGAACACAGTCTATGTACATCCCAACGACTTGGGTTCACATTCCAAGTCTGGGGGGGGACAACAAATGTGAACAACTAAGTACACAAAACTAAATAAAATAATGTTCTTTCCTACCGCTCGACTGCCTGCTGACTCACCTTCATTCCTACCTGCACCTCTCCTTTAAAATGGAAGCAAACAAACAGGAGATTAGAACAAGACCTGCCTCCTTAAATACTCAGAAATAAATCAAGCCTCAGAGAGGAAAAGTGCTTTCAAGCCCAGGGCTTCCCAGAACCCAAAACTAGCTTCCCTCGGGTAGGGCTATATCTGCCATCTCCCAAAGGTTATGCAAACCCTCTTCTGGCCACCCCTCTGCTGACAAAGGCCCTTCTAAGCTCTGGATACACCTTCTTCCCCAACCAGACTGGCCCCTGAGCATCATTCACCCCAGCGAACCACCAGGACCCACCCACACTGCCCAGTCCAAAGCCTGTCCGTCACCCGCACTGAGTCCACAGGTTCCCACACTTCCCTTCCCAGCTCTCTCCCAGCCTCTCCTCCCAGCAGCACTGGAAGCCAAACTACCCCACTGCTCACCTAGACTATGCAAACTGGGTGGCATGACAGTGTTGAACGCACAGATGACTCCCACTCAAACCCTCCGTGATCCCAAGTGCTGCTGTCACCACTCAGCCTCCCACCTGGGACCCACTAGTGTCACCCCACCCACCCGCTGCCCCCACTGATCTCCCTGCGCATGCGTCCCTCCCGGCATCATGCCACGCCCACACACACCCCGCCCCTCACACAGGCCACGCCCACACACCAGGGTGTGCCTGTACTGATGCTGTGAGCACCCAGGAGTGTGAGTTTGAGAAAATTTAAGTGCACACACCTTTCCACGTGCTGTCCTAATGCCTCTAACTCATTCAATCCAGCAGTGAATCATGAGGCAGGTGAGGTAGAGTCTGCCCTGAGATGAGGCCTTTGGGGCAGAAGGTTTAAGGGGTGCAGTCAGAGATCTCATGCATAAAACTGGGAGTTGTCGCGCACTTGGTTTGTCGCTCCGGGAGCCCCACTCCACACTAACTGCCCATCCATCGCCAACCACTAGGGATTCAGATTCCTAACTGCTCTTAATGCTGCCTGTCCTCCCACCCACCCTGACAAACCTGATCTCCCCATTGGTCGTCCACCATACACACCGCTGCCGCTCCCAGGTCGCAGGACCTTCCACTACCAACCTTCCTCTGGCCTATCATCTGCAGGAAACCCACCTGCTCTCAGAATGAGGTCACCAAGGTGTGCAGTCCCGCACACTGTACTCGATCTCCACTTGTACCCTCCCCTTATCTCCCTCACCAGCCATAAGGCTTTCCTTGTTTCCTAAATTCATGTGCACTCTCACTCAAGGTCTGCATGCACATCTTACTTTCTGTGTCCAATGGGAAAAATCAAGGGAAGATTATCCCATAGATGGCTTGTGAATCTTAAAACAGATGAAAAACTACTGCAAAAACTAAGTAGTCGTCCTGGACCTATATTCCCTTTGAATGTTTCTAGACTATTAGGGCAACAGGCTGTAGGAGTCTGCGTCTCCATCATCCATCACTTACATTGCTGCTTCATCTTGTGGGGTTTCTTTTCCTGATCTACTCCAAATCCCTCATACACTGAACAAGCAAGGCTCCCTGACCTGCTGCGCAACTTGTCGTCAGCCCTGTGATCCTCCACAATATGTCTGCATGCTGTGCTCATGGTACCTCAGATTTTGCATGTTCAATTCCCTTCCCTCATCAGTCTTCTCCCTGTGCTTGGTTTTCCTACTAACTCGCCAGGAAAGGTTCCCAGGAAAGACGTCACTCTCACATAGCTAATGTCTCATTCATGCTGTCCCACTATGTGTTCTTCTGTTACTGCACTTAACTTGATGTTTTGAAACCTACTTGATCCATTTTATCAGAAGTATCTAAAGAAGTATCTCAAGTACAGATACTCCATCTCATTCAACACAGGAGTCTCACTAGCTGGCATTCGACAGAGGTGTAATATTTGTTGAACTCTTGGACTGAAACGTTTTCTTTGAGGGCAAGATGATGAAATGTGTGTGTTGAATTACAGCATAACTAAACTTGATTTGCAATCCTGCGAATGACCATAACCCAAGACCACTACTTGATTCCAGTGACCATAACCCAGGGACCAGTCACTGGAGGAAATTATCTGTGATGCAAAATGCAGGGAGCTGTCCTTGTTGCTGTCTTAGTCAATATTTTTAGTCAAGGAAATACATCATAAATTTATGAAGACACAGAAACGTGAAAAGCGAGGTTAGTGTCGTGAATGTTAGCATTACTGCACAAGCACATTTCACCAGGCTGCAATATGCAAACAACTAAGCAACTTAAAGTTTAAGGAGAAAACATAATACCTTCATTTCGTGCGCCCCCTCAAAAAATGAATAAGAACAATTCGTTTTCTTCTGATAGTTGGAGACACAAAGAGTCCTACTCATCCAATGGGGTTCAGAAGAAGGGCAGCAGGTAGAGTTTGCATGGAGGTGACATAAAATATAGAAAAGCCTCTTTGGAGAGCTCCAACTCCAGAATGTTACATTTGATGGAATTGGACGTGCACATTCATTGGAGGCTAAAAGGCCACCCCTTCGATGTCATTCTGCTGTAGAACCAGGGGCTGTTGAGGAACATGAGGGCATCTTAGCAGATTTCTGCCTGTATTTTCATCTAAAGATCATTTACACACAAGTCACCACAGCTTGTCTAATTTATGAAAATTTGGTGTTCTAGAATTAATAAAAATGAAACTAAAGTGTTTATGATTGATCTTGACTGGTACAAAGCTAATGTCACACAGGCATACACAGATAAGTGGGATTCCTGCTTCTCAGTCTTAATGTTATTTTGAATGAATAATGATTTTAAGTCGACCCTTTTTTCTAAGGATGAAGTTCTATTCACTTAGCTTTAGCATGTTTGGTGATATTCCTGTGTGTCACTTGTTAACCCTTCCATGCCTGCAGTGTATAACAATGCACGTTTGCATCAACAATATTCCAGCTTGTTTGTTCCAATAGCTAGGTCAGGAGCAATGTACATATTGAGTTCAAATATAAATAATCATCACACCCTTTGAAGAAGAAGCTGAGTGCATGATACCCTTCCCACACTTTGTTGGGCTCTATTGTCACGTCTGACTTATGTGTTGAGACAAGCAGGTGGGTTTGTAAGGTGGCCCAGGCTGTCTTCTGCCCTACATGTGAGCTGTGTCTTCACTTCTCTTTCTTGCCTAAGTGCTCCAGTTAGGACCTACAGTACTATGTTGCATAGAAATAGCAAGAGTGTGCCTCCTTGCCATGTCTCTATATTAAAGGAAAAGTTTTCCATTTTTGCCATTAAATATAATGTAAGTTATGGTCTTGCCACATCTGGTCTTTATTGTATTGATGCACATTTTCTCCACACTTAGTTTCTTGCGTTTTTGATCATGTAAAGGTATTGAACGTCTTACGTTTTTCTGCATCTGTTGAGATCACTGTGATTTTGACCCTTCATTCATTCTGTTGGTTAGGTGCATCATGCTCATTGATTGAATCTCTTGAATAATCTTTGCATCCTTAGGCTATACACCTCGGTCATGCCTATGATCCTTTTCATATGCTTTTGTATTCAGTTTGCTAGCATGTTATTGAGGATGTTTACATCTATATTCATCAGGGATATTAGACTATGGTTTTCTTTTCTTACAGTATCTGTAAGAATTGTCTGGCTTGGGTATCTGGGGAATGTTGGTCTCATAAAATTTGTTGGCAAGTGTTACTTCCTCAATTTTTGGAAGAGTTTAAAATGTATATTGCAATAGTGCCATAGAAAATAGTGTGAGATAAAACCTCCATAGTAAAGATATAGAAACAACCCATTGCCCACCCTGAGTGAATAATAAATAATTCTCCGTATCCATGTAGTGGAATATTATTCAGTCTAAAAGGAAGGAATTCTCGCCATGTATAAAAACATGAGTAAACCTTGAAAACAATCATTGAGTGAGATAAACCAGTCACAAAGGACAAATACTGCAGGATTCCACTCATAGTGGGTATTTAAAATTGTCAAACTCACAGAAACAGAGAATAAAGTGGTTTTTAGGGGCTGGGAGAGGAGGAAGTGGAGAGATGTTGTCCAATGGATGGAAGGTTTCAGTTACATATGATGAATAAGTTCTAGGTATTTGCAAGACAGCGCATCTCCTGTAGTTGACAACTGTGCGGTACACTTAAAAACAGACTAAGAGGATCGAGCTCAAGAAGGAAGGGTAAGAGGAACAGTTTGGAGGTGATAGAGATGTTTATTATCTTCATTGGGCTGATGGTTTCATAACTCCAAACTCTTCACATCAGATGCATTAAATATGCCCAGTTTTCTGCATATAAATTATAATTCAATAACCTGTCTTAAAAATACAGTTGACCTGATTTTTTTTTAAGAAAGACAGTACAGTAGTGTAAATGTATTTGCTTATAATCTTCTTCTTAATAATAATTTTTTTCTCTAGTTTGTTCTGTTGGAAGAATATAATAGATAATCTATATAAGATATAACATATGTGTTAATCAAGGTTTATGTTAGGAGAAAGGCTTCTGCTCAACAGCAGGTGCTTAGTAGTTATATTTGGGGAAATCAAAAGTGATTTTTTTTTCACTCTCTGGAGTCTGACATTCAAGCCCCATACTCTTTAAGGGTGGGCTGGACGTGATACCTTAGGAACAAATAAAAGACCAGTTGTGAAAACTGCCATCAAAGTAAACAATTCAACAAGCTGGTGTCAGGATTCTCAAGCCACTTGTCCCCTCCCCATCTTCTCTTTCGGGTTCCACCAGTCTAGCCTGCAACCTCACTAGGCGCCACTGTGAACTCTGCACGTGCATGTGAGTGTGGTGTTACAGATTGGTGACCACCAACAGATAGCTTAAGTGACATTGGGAGTATTTAATGGTTTTCAAAACTCTTCACAAAAGACAAGCCCTAAGATCTGAATACTAAACAAATAAAGATTCCGGATCAGAGAAAGGAATAAAATACCTTAAAATGAGCTGTGGCTCCCACATGCTGTCTGAAAACTGCATTTTGACAAGAGAAGGAAGATCATGGCCATCAGCAGCCACACCAGTGACCACACTTTCACGCGCTGGTTTGTGCTGCAGCAGGAGGGCAGGTCACGCAGGGCCCGCAGGCCCAGTCGCAGAAGAGACACCCTCTGGGGTCTGTGGTCAGCATGCCGGGAGGAAGAAAAGGATACAGCGCCCGGCCTACCACATTGTCCTCCTGGAGTCAGGCCCGCCAGCTTCCTCTGGCTTCGAACTCAAACCCTAGGACTGAAAAGGAGCTCCCTAGGGATGTGGGCATTTACGCCCCTGCTCCCATGTGGCCACTTCCACCGTGAAAAAGACAGTGACAGGCGTTCTGGGCAGGGGAAGGGGTCCTTCTCATCCTCTAACCAGAGCAAATGGGCAGCGCTGCTACTCAAGGGAGACAAAGTCCCGTCTTAATAACCCAAACTAATACCCTCACACAATTTCAGGTGACTGATGTTTTCTGCCACTGTTGCTGCTATTTTTCCATTTCGCCACATCTGAAGAGAACATGCAGGCGATTTGGTGCAGGTTAATCGTGGGTGCTCTGAGGTCACCACGGCAAGATTAGTAAGTGGCGGTGAGCTGAGGGCGCTCTGTCACGTGCAAAGAACAAGGACCCATTGGTGACACAGCATCAGGAAGCAGGGCGCTTGCCCAGCAGAAAGAGAGATGGGGAGTGAGGGGCCAACCACGGACCTGCTTGTCCAAGATGCAGGCCCTGACATCCCTGCGCTGCTGACATGCCAGCTCCAGCTCTGTCTGATTTATTCTATGACAATTAATAGGGCCACAGGGCTCGGCTTTATTTTAAATTTTGCCGGGGTTTGCTTTTCTTTTACTTTTCAGCTTCACAAATATTTGAAATTTTCAAGTGATGAAATTATTTTAGAGGGAAGACCCATCAGTAAAGGGCAGGATTGATCCCAATGACCCTGTGTGGATGACATGTTACAAACGCTGGCTGAGCAGTGATGGTTACAAATTGTGGGCACTGCCCTGCATTCGTGTGCGACTCTTCTGATTCCTCTATAATTACAGAAAAAAGGCTTCAATCCCTGCAGTGGGGAGCATTTAAAATTACAGCTGAGGTAGTAAATTACTGGTCCTCAATATCCCCGCCAGACAGATTGCTTTCATGTCATGGAGAGGGACTCGGCACTGAGTCAGAGCCAGCTCCCCCTGGCGAGCTTAATGTGTTCTATTTAAAAGCACACCCTGGAATAAAGGAGGTGCAGGAGATTTTACAATCCGCCAGCATCAACATTTATTTTTATTTTCCCAAAGCATGGCAAGCCAGAACGGTTCCGGGCATGGCTGCATTATGTGCTTGGATCTCTGCCTCGGTGCCCCCAGAACAAAGCTGAGCAGTTCCCAGCCAGCATTGCGGGTGTGCTGGGCATGGGTCCGCGTGGGTGTCACTCCTGCAGAAGGTGGCAGGGCTCCTCTTGCCTGTCACTGCACCATCCTTCCAAGTCCCCTCCTGGTTGTGGCGCCAGCAACGTGGCTTCAATATGTCAGCACAGCCCAAACAAGACACAGTTGGAGCCGCTTCTGGTCTGCTTTCCAACCTCAGTCTCATTTTCCAGGCCCTGAGAATGAGACAGGCCAGAGGAGAATTATTTTTCATGAAGTGCACAGTCTTTAATTTGTTCTTGGAAACTCAATCAGGCTTTTTTTTTTTTTTTTTTTTTGCTTCCATCAGAAAGATGTTGCTTTAAAGAACTAACAGAAGCTTGACAACAGTGATTCCTTCACACAAATGTTCTCACTGAATTGTTTTCTCTGCCATCAGGAGCCAAGAACTAAATCGGCAAGCACTCCTAGTGTAAAGTCAGAGACAGACAAAGCAATGGCTCTGTGCAAACAACGTCTCTTAACTTCGCTATGGAGATGCAAACCAGGCGGGCACCCTCCTGCTTTAGGAGACAGAGTCAGGTGTGGAGAGACAGAGAGAGAGAGAGACAGAGAGAGAGAGACAGAGAGAGAGAGACAGAGAGAGACAGAGAGAGAGAGAGAGAGAGAGAGAGAGAGACAGAGAGAGAGAGAGAGACAGAGAGAGACAGAGAGAGAGACACAGAGAGAGAGACACAGAGAGAGAGACACAGAGAGAGAGGTGCAGTAAATAGATTTGAAACCAAAATGGAGCATCAAGCCAGCCTCCCAACCTGGTGACTGATTCCGCCCCAGCACTTTCGTCCCTTCCTCCTGCACTCAGCATTCAACGTCTCTTTCCAGCTTCCCACTGACACTAAAATACAATCCCACCAAAGATCAGGGCAGCTGAGAGGAAAACACAGGTCCATCTCCTCTAGGGACACATTTGTATTGTGTCGGGCCCTCCAGGGGTCTGACCCCAAGTCTAATGAGCTCAGAGGGTGGCAGTAATCAGTCTGGAGGAAAATACCTTCAGGCAGATTAACCCCCCACCACCTGGGTCATGCTCTGTGGAGAATGGCCAGCTGCATGTGACCTTGGTTGAATCAACTTAGCCACAAAGGCGTGCCACCTAACGGGACCCTGAGATAAGTAATGGATGTAATATTCACTGTGCATGTGTTGTAAAGGGTCGTAACCTAGTTGGAGAGCTGACAAGCCGGTCAGCACTTGAGTAGAAATAGTGAGGTTACTACTTAGGATAACTGTCTCTTCGGACCAGCCACACTCTCCCTGATGCCCCCCACAGGGTGAGGGACCATTTTGAATTCTATCTGGTACATCTGAAGCTGACGGTGGCCAACTGTGGGCAGAGACCTGAACTCTGGCCTCCCACAATGACCTCAGGACACAGATATCTCCACAGGCAACAGAGACCTGAGTCACCATGACAGGCCCACAGGGTGAGACTGTTCATGCCTCCCTGCACCCCCAACTCCCCCATCCCGCACCTACCTGGCTGCCCCTCTGCAGAGCCAGGCTGAGGTGTCACTCACCACACACGCCCTAGTGTGCTCTGACCCTGGCCTAGCAGGAGACCCACTTCCAGCAGCCCGAGAGGCATCAGGGGTGAAGAGAAAGTGAGGTGAGCTCCAGCAAGACCCAGCCCTGTCCTGGGGACCAGAGTGGACTCGCCAGGCCACAGGACTCAGTCCACAGGCTCCTCGGCTCGCCCTGCACTCCCTGCGCGAGTAGTCTCCAGGCCACTCCATCCTTGGGCCCTGACACGCTGACCTTTCCAGGAGAGGCCGGTCGCTGGCCCCCGAGGGCCCCCATGGCCAGGCTCTGTGGCTGCTCCTCTAACCCAGGACTTCGAGGAGAGATGGGCTCCAGCTGCAGCTGCCAGAGACAGATAGGCCTGTGCACTGCCCTTGGCATACAGAGCTCAGCAGGCCCACGGATGCCTCCACAGCACCTTCACTGGGACAGAAGCAGCCCTCAGTCTGCAGTCAGCTCCTGTCCTGCCCAGCCCATGGCCTGTTCCTCATCCTGTCCCCTGACCAATCCCCTGACCTATCCCCTGTCCTGTGTCCTGTTCTGTCCTCTGATCTGTCCCCACCTTGTCCCCACCCTGTCCCGTGTCCTGTCAAGATATCCTCTCATCTGTAGAGTCACGTCAGATACAATGACTTGCTTCTCCCTGTGACTCCATCTGCTCTGTAACCACCTTCCCTACAGAGCAGCTGGAACTGTGTCCAGTTTGGGGGTCACCTCTAGGTCGCACACATCCTGTGGGGAATACTTCCCGTCACTGCAGCTGCCTTGTTGTCCCACAAGAATTGAATATAACTTCACCCACTGCCAAGCTCTGCCCCGGCAGCTGTGACAGCCTCGACCCTGTGCTCCCCCCGTCACCTCCCCACCCCACATCCATCTCCCTCCAGCTCAGGCACTGCCCTGTGGCCCGTGACAGTGGCCAGCCCCCACTGGGTGTATTTTCCCTCCAGTCTCGTCTTCAGCGGAGTGTGCTCATCTCTCATTCGGGGTTGCTCACCCCCTTACAGGGTGTTGAGAGCGCTTAGATATTCTGGAGGTGGGTCCCATGCAGTCAGGATGTGTGACTGCAAATATTTTCTCCTGTGACTTGTCTTTTCACGTTCCTAAAAAGTGCATTTCAAATAGCACAGGATCTTCATTCTGATGACATCTGATGTATTGAAGTTCATTTTAAAGAGGGTCTCTGTGTAGAAACTTCTTTTAGCCAACCAAGTTGAGACGGAATCACTTGTTCAGTGATATAAAGTGAGACAGAACGCTCATTGTCTGCACTGGAGAAGAATGAAGGCATTTCCTGACAGCCAGGAGGTGACTCAAATGGACTCGACTGCGGGTAGCTGAGCCTGGGCAGCTACCCTCCGCGTGGGGCCGGCCTATCAAACTCGTTGGGTCCCCCATACTCCGCCCACCCCCCGCCCCCAGCAGGACCAGCTCTGCGAGGCCCGCTGTGACTCACATGTGGAGGGTCTGTGAGTGCAGCCTGAGGGCAGGCAGCCCCCCCAGAAGAACCATGTCGAGTCCGTGAACGGGGTCACATGAGGGTATGGACAGGCACGTGGTGGCCCTAGATGGGGCACGTGGAGACCATCAGCAGGACACGTGGAGGCCGTGGACAAGGCACGTGGGGCGTGGACAGGGCCTGAGTGAGACCCTGCCGAGTGGCCCAGCCCACCTTCCCGAAGGCAGGCTCACACCAGGTTCAGCACCAGGCTCACACCCACAGCTCAGTGCCCACCACAGTCATCCAAGCTGAGCTCCCCAAAAGAATTTCAACACTTGGGTGCCTGCAGGGGTCCAGATGAATCAGGGAGGCATCAACGACATGGCATGACCATAGCTGCCTGTGATGGACCCAAGGGTCTGCAGTGTGTTTATGTGGGCGGGGGCTGGGGTGGGGATTGTTTTCTTCCTTTAAATCACATTCATGTTCTTGTGCCATCTTGTACGTAAAGACATGTGCGTAGAAGCTCACTCTGGGTGATGCTCCCACCACATCCTACACCCTAGTCTCTTAGTCACCAAGCACTTGGGTCCCTGTGTGAGGAAGCAGCCACCTCAGGGCCGGGTCCTTGGGCTCCTCCCGCTTCCATATTACCACTGACCCAATCTGTTCGGGTGGCTGTCACAGATGCCAGACCACGGGCTAGTAACAGCAGATATTCGCATCTCACAGCTGGAAGCTGGAGTCCAAGGTCAAGGTGCCAGAAGACTGGGGGTCTGGGGAGACCCCTCCTGGCCCATGTGGAGGTGTCTTCTCGCTGTGACCACACATGGGGAGGGCAGGGACCTCCTGGGGTCTCTTCATAAGGACACTGACCTCTTCATGGGCCTCCACCCTCATGACACCATCACCCCCACAGGCCCTCCTCTGACACCATCACATGGGGGTTAGGTATCAACACATGAATTGAGGGTGTAAATTCCATCCATAACACCCACTGTTTCTCTGGGGGCATCGAACGGATGCAGAACATCACACTGACACCAGCACCGTGACCGGCAAGCAGACCCCGAGGGCATAGGTGAGGTCCAGGGCTGCTGTCCGGGCCTGAGAGGGCGCACATGGAAGCAGAAGGTGGGGGCCTAGAATGGAGATGGGTGAGCCCGGAGGACACCTGGCTAGTTGACTTTCAAAATAGAAACCTGATGGCAAAGCAATGATTAAAATAACAAAAATTATGTGTGCTGCCTCAAGGAAAAAAAGATTTAGCAACTCACCTTGTAGCTTAATTGGGACAATTACTTAAAGTCGATCAGAGACCTGGGCCTGCACCAGAGATCAGCATCTTTAAAGAAATCCTCTTAGAAACATACTTTACCTCATCAGGGAAAATTCCTTTCAAAAAATTAAACCCAGGAAAAGAATTGGATACATTGTCTTGAAATTTCTCCATCCTCATTCAGTAAGAAATAAATCACCCAATTTCAGCGTAAAGGATTCTGAGCTAGAATCTTATTCCTCACCCTGGGAAGAACTGGGATCACGTCGCCGTAATTACTAAACCGAACATCAGGGCAGCTGACCTGCCACTCGCCCAGCTTACAGACAACAGACAATGGACAGACGCTGGAAATGGAAATGGCCCCGAGGGACCTGTCTGAAAGCCCAACCTCCAGGCCCCACAGCTCTCCAGGGGCCAAGGCCCTGTCTCATGCATCTGCATGGGGTCTCCTCCCTAGCGTCATCCCTCTCCTGCTTAGTGATCTGCTCTTACTCCATCTTCTGGGTGAACTGTGGGGACACAGACTCTGATGTTGAAGTCCCAGCCCTAGGGATGGATTTGTTTGTAAATGAGGACTTTGAAGAAGGGATTAAGTTAAAAGAAGGCTCTAGGAGAGACCCAGCCAAGCTACAGGACTCCCAAAGAGAGAGAGCTGCTCTTGAGAGTCACAGCAGAACCAAGCCCCCGGCTCCTGAACAGGGACCCGCATCTTGACCACACTTCTTCCCCGCTCCCCATAAACAATAAAAGCATCCACTTAGTACCAGAGAGCAAAGCCGCCTCGTTGAGCAGATTCATGCGTCTTTGGAGAGATGATGTGTTGCCTTCAGCTCACCGGCTGGAGTGACGTGTCCTCCTTACAGAAGAAAGCATGGCAGGAATGTCAGCATGGGGCCTGCAGGCTTCCTGTATACTGGGCACAGCTGGCCCAAGAGGCAAGCACTCTCTGTGGGGCCACGAAGCGCTTCTCTGGCTTAGAGAAGTAATCCACCACGGTCGTGTGCCCTCCGGCTGTCCAGAGCTGAGCTGGGGCGACAGTCACAGATGTTCTCGCCCGTCCCCAGATTAGTAAATGTCTCAGCAAAGCCAAGTCTTACACCTCCCCATTTATTTATTTTGCTTTTCTGTTGCTCACAAAATGACTCTTAAATGTTTTGATGTGCTTTATTTGGTTCAGGAAAAATGTGCCGCTTAGGCTGAAGTTTGTCCCAGGAGATCACTGGACACCACCTGTTCGAGAATATAAACCATCCTTTGCAGGCAGGCAAAGGTCCCATTGTTCTCAAGGAAGTCTCAGTGTTTCATTTCACCCAAGAAAGTCAACGGCTAAGTGTGAATATTTAAGGAAGGAGAAAAGCAGGAAAAGTAGACAGATGTGCCATAATTTTTAGAGTGGAAACCAGGACCAAGTAGAAAATGACGAGGCACGGGAGCAAGAGACAGGACAGGCTGTCCAGGGATGCAGGGGTCAGGGACGGGCGTTCAGCGTTGGTACCCTAGGGCTCCCTGGGACAATCCTGATCAAACCATAGTAACCCCCGCAAAAAAGGGGTCAGTTCATGACCCTTTGATCGCCCCTGTGCCTGAGTTCACCTGTCTGAGGAGTAAGTGCAAACGTCAGCAACTCCAGAAACCCCACAAGCGGTGCGCCACCCAGCACTAGTACTCTCGGCTGCTGTGCTGAGAGAGCCAGCCCTCCCGGGCCTGGTGTGAGTGTGACGACGTGGAAAATGAGGGCCCAGTGCTTCCGGGTTGTGCTAGGCAGGAACACTGAAGCGGCCCTTGCAGGCGATGCCGGTGGGACTGAAGTCGGGACAGGCAGACACATGACAGAGTTCAGACTGGGCTCCCAGGCCCAGGCCGGACAGTCTCCTGCACAATCCCATGCTGCTGGAAGTGAGCGATGTCACTGGACTCACACTTTACCATTCAGGGCCAGGCAGCTCCTGAGAAAATCTCAAGGTTCGTCGTGCTGGTCCCAGGATTGTTTAGCACAGGGACCAAGAATTAGATTGTTTCTGTTCTCAAGGTAGAAAAGGTCTGAAAAAGTTTTCCATCATCTATAATCAGGTTTCTAGGGGAAGTGAGACAAAGGGATAAATAAGTTTCATTGATTTGGAATATTTAATTACTCAGAATTCTGTGTTCTGTTCTGCTCAGTTGTTAACGTGTCTGGAAAACGTATACAAACAATTAAAACCTAATTATCTATTCTGTGTGTCCTATAATGAAGGAGCCTTTGCAACAGCTCATTAGGAACAGGTACACCCTTTAAGTGACACGTGCTAAAGAAGACAGGATGCTTTCCGCCTGAGTGGTGATTCACTTGCACTCAAGTAAAACTTGTGTGGTGATGGCAGAGGCAGTGGTTTCCACATACAAAACTGCTTTCTTTTGGTAAATTCTCTACCATAAAAAATAAAAAAAATAAACCTTGCGCACCCTGGTGGAGTAGTGGTTGGGTCTATCACCTCCAGTCAAGCATAGTTCACATGCATTTCCAAGGACCCAGGTTTGCATTCTGGGGTGGTTTAGCAACCAAGACGAGCAACAAAGTAAAATAATGAAATAAAATGCTTTGTCCTCCTCTCTCTTCCTGCCTGCCTGCTGGCCTACTCACTTTCATTCCTGCCTGCATCTTTCCTTTAAAAAAAAAAATCTATTTGAATTGCTTCCATGCAGACCTTCAGAAATTAACAATCAAATGACTTGATTTCCTGGAAAATAGTGGTAGTAAAAATGTCAATGTTTTAAAGCATCAATCATCCCAGCAGGAATTGATGTTTTGAAAGAATTGGGTTCAACACATCAAACCTTTTTAGAAAATCAGAGGCAATACCCCAAACGTGGTGTGAGCTCTGCCCAGAGACTGGCTTTCCTTTTAAAATAAAAGTTATTTTTCATCTGTGCTTTGTTATTCAAATGTTGCTTCTGTTTTCTTTTTTAAAGCTTTTTTTTTTTAACGTGTGTTTACTGAGACAGAGCTTCTTCATCCACAGACACACAGATGATTCAATATTACCCAGTCTGAATTAGCTGGCACCCTCAGGTAGTAAATCTATATTTCCTAATTATTTTGCTCATCATAAACACTATAAATTAACATTTTAAATGCAGAGAGTAACTATTTTAAATACATATCAAATGAAGAAACTTCTTCCAGGTGGTGGCATTTGCATCTGGCAATAGAACAGAACGGGCGCATCTGTTCCTCACACACCTCCTCTCAGACACCTGTGACGGCTGGGACGTGCGTGTCACTAAGTCGTACCTGTGAAAGTCACGTAATTCTATGAGTGTGGTCACTCTTCACGGAGGGAAATCCCTGAGGAATCAGATTTCAGTTCTGACTTTTGTAAGCAAACTTCTGCTAGGAGGTGAAATTCATTTAGAAATTCCTCTTTAAGTTGGTCAATTATAAGACAGTAACAGGGAATAGTCAGGATTCCTGAAGAATATTAGATGACAAGAAGGAATGGCTCTGAGCATTTGGGTCTTCTCTCCATTCTCTTTTCTTTTAAAATTATAATAAAACACATGTAATACAAATAGAACATCTCAACCACATTTAAATGTGCAGCTTGGTGGCATTAAACACATTCAGTGCTGTGCATATCCCCACATCCATCACAGGACTCTCTTCCTCACCCAACTGAAACCGTGTCCCTCAAACCACAGCTCCCCATTCCTCCCTCAGAGCTGGCACCCACCACGCTCTCCTCTCTGCTTGGGTGTTGTAAGCTCCTCACGGAAGTGCAGTCATGCAGAGGTGCCCTTTGTGACTGGCTTTACTTCACTTCATGTAGTGTCCTCAAGGTTCATCCATGTGAGCCTATGTCAGAAAAGCCTTCTTTGTTGAGACTGAATAATATTCTCTAGTGTGTGTAGACCATACTTTCTTCATCCATTCATCATGGATGGATGCTTGGAAGGTATATTGTGATTAGTATTGTTTGGGGCAACAACGACTAATACTAGTCACATGATTGTATAAATATCACTCAGAGTCCTTGTCTTCAGATCACTTGAGTACTTAAGCAGAACTGGAATCACCATGTCCTGTAGCAGTCAGGTTTTATTTCTGAGGAAACACCACACCATTTTCCATGTAGAGACACCATTTCACATCCCACCATCAGTGCATAAGGATTCTAATTTCTCTATATCTTTACCAACTACTTGGGTTGTTTTCTTTTTTAAAGTAGCTAATCTATGAGTGTGATCACTGTAGCCCTGAATGGCATTTCCCTAATGATTAGTGATATTGACCATCTTTCTAATTGCTTAATGGCCACATGTATATCTTATTTAGAAAAATGTCTAGTCAGGTCTTTTGCCCATTTTTTAATCAGTTTCTCTGCTTTTTGTTATTCAGTGTTGTATTTGTTTTGTTTGATATTTAGTTTTAGGAGACCTCTATATATTTTGGAGATAAGATCCTTTTCAGACGTAAAATTTACAAATATTTTCTCCCATTTTGTGAACTACCTGTTGATTTTGTTAATTTTGTCTTTCGATACAGAAAATATTTTAATGTTGATGAAGTCCAATATATACTGTTTGTTTCCTATGCTTTTGGTATCATATTCAAGAAATTATCAGATGCACTGCCCTGCGTTTTCTTCCCATGGTATGATAGTTTTAGCTCTTACATTTAGGTCATTGGTACCTCTTAATTTTTTTTTTATGTAGTGTGTGCCTTTTATTGTTTTTCTTACCTAATTGCATTGACTAAGATTTCTAGTACTATTCTGAATGGAAGCAGAAAAATCTGGTATCCCTGTCTTATTTCTAATCTTAGAGGAAAACTTTGAGTCTTCCATCACAGAGTATAATGTTGCTGTGTGCTCTTCACATATAGCCTCTACTATGTCAATGTTGTTTTCTCCTATTTCTAGTGTGTTGAGTGTTTTTATCAAGAAGATGTTTCAAGTTTATAAAATGATTTTTCTGCACCAATTGGGATAAATATAGTTTCTTTTTCACCTTCATATCCTTAATGCAGTATATTTTACCACTTAATTTTCAGTGTGAATCATCCCTGTATTCCAGTCATAAGTTCCACTTGGTCATCATGCATTAACCTTTCAATGTACTGTTTATTTATGTCCACTAGTATCATGTGGGGGATTTCTGCAACAACATTCATCAGGGACATTGTGTATTGTTTTCTTGTCATGTCTTTGTCAGACTTTGGTGTCAGAGTAATAGTAGCCTCATACAAAGAGTTAAGAAATATGTTCCCTCTTCATTAACTCTTTGGAAGAACTTGAGAAACATTTGATATTATTATTCTTTAGATATTTGGTATAATTAACTAGTGAAGCCATTTGGTCTGGGAGTTTTCTTTGTTGGGAGGATTTTTATTAATGACTTAAACTCCTCATTAATATATGTCTGTTCAGATATTCTACTTCTTATAATTCTGTCTGGGTAGGTTATGTGTTTCTAGGAATTCTCCTTTTCAAATATATTATCCAAATTGTTGGTGTATAATTGCTATAATACTTTTTGTTTCTACAAAGGTTATACTTCTTTTTTTGTGATTTTAGTTAATGAGTCTTCTCTCTTTTTTTCTTGGACAGGCTAGCTAAAAATTTGTCAAATTCGTTTTGTTTTTGAAAAACTTTTGGTTTTGTTGAGCTTATCTATCAATTCGTATTTTCAATTTTGTCTGTTTGTTCTCTAAGCATTATTTCCTTTTGCTGCAACCTTTACATTTAGTGCGTTCATCTTTTCCTGCTCCGTAAAATGCAAAGTCAGGTCATTGACTTGAGATTCATCTTCTTTTTGAATGTTCACAGTGACAACTGTAATGTCCCTCATCACTGCTTCTACAGCATCCCATAAGTTTTGGTAGATAATGTTCTTATTTACATTTGTCTCAAAATGATTTCTAATTTTCCTTTAATTGTTTTAAGCATGCAGTTTTATTTCCACACATTTTGGATTTCGCTTGTTTTCATCTATCATTGAATTCCAGTTTCATTCCTTTGTAATTGAAAAAGGATACCTCGTATGATTTTAATCTTTTCAACTTCATATTTATTTTGCGGGCTAACATACGGTCTACCCTGAAGAACATTCCACATGCACTTGGAAAAGATATGAGTTTCGCTGTTGTCAGGAAGCATTTTCTGTGCATGTCTGTGAGGCTGCCCGGGCCCCTGCCATGCTGTGCTGAAGCTGGGCGGCCCAAGAACGAGCACAGCCACCGCAAAGCTTCCTGCTGCCGTGAATGCTGCATCTGTGCGGCCGCTGTGGGACCTGGCTGGCTTCCAGGGCCCCTCAGAACTATTTGAGCCTCTCTGCAGTTTACTGCTGTTCACGGGGAGCGGGGAGTGGGCTGGGCTTCAGGTCTACTGTCTTATGGACACAGCTCCTCTAAGATAACCAGACCAGCAGTTCTCAAAGCACATCCCACTCAGCAGAGTCAGTATCACAGGGATGTGTCTGAAACACAGACTCCACTCCACCCGCCCTTCTGAGCCAGTTTCCTGGAGGGAAAGCAAGCCCTCCAGTGATTCTGAAGCAGGTGGTTCCTCGGAGCCAGAATCACCAACTTCCATTCCTTAGAAAATCTTTAGGTCGAAGGAAGCATGGAAAAGGCATAACGAGAGAAAAACAGATCTTTGTCACTTATTCAGACCTGGGACACAGACAGTATGTGCCAGCACTGGGACAGGCTCTGCATATATCTCATCCCCCTGAATTTGCAGGGTCACATGCCACCATCTTTGCAGCTGAGAAATTACCATTACAGATTAAAGCAAACTTTTCTGTCTGAGGAGGCAGAGACTCTGATTAAAGAAGGCTGATCTGTCCGATGGGCCAGACAACTTCCTCTAGAGGCCAGAAGAGGCTCTCAGCAGGGGAAGCCTGGCCTTCCATTCTCCATTGCCTGCGCCTTTAGGTCTATGACTTCATCCTATTGTTCATGTGCCTGTCCTTCAACAGACAGCTGAGACTGTCTGTGACCTCTCTTAAGAAAAAAGCAATCTCTCCATAAGTTTGCAAAAAATGCCAAATTTCCATCCTTCTCACTATAACAAAGCAGATTCTGCAGCGTGTCTTTGTGTAATGAGCCCATATCCACTGGGCTGTTGTCCTCAGCTGAACTCCCCCATCCTGCACATGAGTCCCCGCTGCAGGAGTAACCCTTCCTGGCACAGTTGTGCTCCCAGTGTGCATGTGGGCCTGGTGTCCACTCAGCTTCCACTCTGGCTATGAAGTGGCCTGGCCTTGAGCTCTGGAGCTCAGGACATCAGAGTCACAGATCTTGTCCATTCTGAGTGAAGTTCACAGTTGGCTTTCCTGTCCCTAAAGGACACACTTTCCCAGCCCCTCCCATTGGCGTGCACTCTGCCATCGCTCACACAGGTGGGGCCGGGTCCCTGGTTCACCATTTCATAAAGTGCTTCATGTAATATCACCATGTTACCTGAAAAGGTGTTTAATCTTGAACTCTCGCAGGGAAATACTAGTAAATGAATTTAAACAGGTGAATTTCTTTTTCTTGGGGCTTCTCAGTAC
Organism: Solenodon paradoxus; assembly: GCA_004363575.1. NCBI lineage: Eukaryota > Metazoa > Chordata > Mammalia > Eulipotyphla > Solenodontidae > Solenodon > Solenodon paradoxus. The sequence continues at coordinate 50,523 of RJWH01002378.1, read as the reverse complement.
CTCTAATAACAGAATGTTAATATTAATAAGAGAGGCTCCAACCGGTGTGAACACAGACATTTTCCAAACCTGACTTGAGCAGTCTTTCCTGCATTAGCTCTTCTTGAGCCTTAGGGTGAGAGCACCTGCAGATCAATCTTACCCTTCCCATGAGAACCATGACTGAGCTCCATTTGCACCTAGGACAGGCAAGCTACAGGTGCAGAGAGGGGACCACCTACCCTCCGCTGCTGGAGCAACCCAGCAAGTCTGTGCCTTGAGGCGCACTCACAGACTGCGGTACGAACTTACTATCCTGAAAACCATACAGCAATGTAAACAAAAGAAACTATTTTAAATGATAAACATTTTAAAAATCACCCGCAACGGTTGTAGAATTGCCAATTCCTTATAGCAGTTCTCTCTCTCTTTTGCGTCTATTAAGCCTCTAGTCTCAGGTGCATTCGAAGAGCAGGCCAAAGGCATCTGAGGGCAGCGAGGCAGGCAGGCCCCCAGTGGGAGGCAGGGGGCAGAGGGAAGATACCCTCCAGCACCAAAACGCACCCACTGCAGGGAGAAGCAGCATCACCAGGACACAGAAAGCAGGGGGCAGAAAATGCCATGCTTTTTCCCAAGATTGTGGAAGTCTTTAATATAAGGGCAATAGTTGGATAAAAGAAGACAATTTGTCTCCCATTTTTAGTAGAAAAAGAGATGAGCCTCCGCTGCCCACTGTGTGACCCACAGCTCTTCGCAGCAGCAGAGCCCACCGCCCAGGGTGGTCCTGACCCTGAGCCTTCCTTCCCAGCCAAGTCATCTGTCAAGGTCAGTGAGCTGTGATGGCAACACAGTGGGCTCCTCCACCCCTAATTGAACTCACCCAGATGTTTTCTTTTCTACTCAGGGAAATGATGGCATTATCGGAGGTTAATAGTTAAGGGTTTATCTAAATTAGGTATCCGTAAGGTTCTCAATTTAGCCACTGAGTGCCTAATAAAAATGAAATTGGACCTGGAGACGCTGGCTATATTTCAATCTTGCAGGAATGACTTTGCACCCAGCACCAGGACTCAGGCTACTAGAATGTCTCTAACAGGACCCGATCTGCATGCGTGCATGCACGCTTAGCTGCTTCTTTGGGAATTCTCTGTGGACAGCAGTCTGGTTTCTGCTCCAGAATCCTTCCTGAGCATTTGAGCCGCTGCTGTGGAAGCTCAGGGAAGGTTAGTGAGAAGCACGGACACAGAAGACAAGTGGGCAGGAAAGGAGGACATGGAGGGGCTCAGTCAATCTTGGACTTTCACAAATTTTACTTCAAGGATACTCTGAAAGTGCGTGGCCACTGTGGGAGGCCAGCTGGGTTGTACTGACCATGAAGGAGCATCTCGGTGCCTGAGGGCACAGGACCCCAGTTTGCAACATAAGAAATGGGGGAGGCAGTGATACAGGCAGAGTACCAAGCCTGTGGCAAAGTGGTGTCATTGGTAACAACTTCCAGGCCGACCATCCCTGGAAACAGAGAAGGGAGTCACTTTGTCTTGTCCAGGTCGAGGAAGAGGTCAAAGGGCTGAAGCCACCACTTTGGACCCCAGTGTAAGGGACACATGTATCAAGGCTTTCCCAGAAGCAGGACAAGAAGGACTGAGGACTTTGTTACAAGAGCTGCGGAACAGGTGACAGGCAGACACAAGGGACTTACGTGGGGACGGAGGGAAGGCTGGGAATCGGGAGCACTACATGGCTCCCCTAAACTGAGTCTGAGGTTCTGAGCCACCTGCCCTCAGTCAAACCTGCAGGTGTCACTCTGAGGAACTGACCCCACTGCGGAAACTGCCAGTGATGGGCTTCTCTGGGAAGCTGTGACCTTGAACCGGCTGGCATTGTCTCTTGCCTGGATGGCACCATCCTGGCAGTGACCTCAATCACCAAAGTTCTGACATGCACTCTATTTGTGTCCCTGTCACCTCATTCAGTAGTACTTTAAATCACAGTCAGTCACAGAAAAGCAGTTTCAAGTTTGGGGTGAATGCACCTCAGAGTCTGCAGGGGCCTTGCTTGTGACGCTGGCCCAGAGGCCCAGACCCGGTCTTCTGTGACAGAACCTCACTGGCATTATCCCCCATGTCGGTTCTCAGGAGCCTTGTCACCAAAAGGCAGTTTTAGGCACAGATCTTCAAACGTGTGCATTTCATCCAAAGGCATGTGGTGACACCTAGCCGTGGCCGGCGACAGAACTGCTTCAGTTTGCACGTCTATAAAGTGGGAGGGAAATGTCCACACTAGGGCTGGTGTAAAGATTCCGCAAAGCAATCTGCAGAACCGTCGGATGATAGCATGTACGCGCACGTGCCTGGCAGAGACTTGTCACTCTGTCACCCCTGCCCCTGTTTGTGGCTCTGTGAGAGATCAAAGTCCTTTTCTGTGTTCACGGCAAAGATCTGATTTGTTAACAGTACAGATGATGAAAGTACTAATACTATAACTTGTCCATTCCAGAAACAGTGAAGCAGAGGCTCCCATGTAGGCCTGTGATGTCTAAAGGGGGTGGGTTCAGCTGTCTCACCTGCCCCTCTAATACTGAACTGCTGGCTCTTGCACCATCATTCCTGAACTGTCCCCATGACCTGCTCACTTTTCACCCTTGTTTCTCATTTCCACACATGCAGTTGCTCCAACAGAGAGCTGAGACATGAAGCTGAAGGACGTGCTAAATGCAGGTTTGGGTTCTGTTCTTAAGGAAATCATAGCCGTTGTCATAACAGCAGATGACAATGGCCTGGCGCAGAAGAAATGGAGTGGTAGCAGGGAGGACGTCAGGAGGACCGGACCGGCTCTGGGGAGAGAGGAATGGCAATGAGCACCGCAGGGCATGCACAGCAGAGTGTTCTGCTGGGGAGGGCCTCTGGGCCAGGCAGGCTGTGGTTTGGGGGTGTCCCTTGGTCTAAGAGGAGATTTTGAGTTAATCTGCACTGTTTTGACTTGAAGTTGGGCTCCCCTTCCTTCCCAAGCTTCCCTTGGTTGGGGCTCCAGCTCAGCATCCTTCTCTCAGGGCCGGTTCACCTGTTCACACTGCGCCCTCCACTCAGCTGCCCACTGGCCCTCAGGGACGATGGCCACAGTGGCCATCAGGGCTGTGTGGCCCTGTCCCACCACTCACTCCTGACCCATCTCTGCTATACCACGCCACACTCCTCGTCACCCTTCCAAGTTCTGTAAGGACAGCGCACTATGCTGAACTTCTCTGTTTTCCATCCACGATAGTCTGACTGAGTCCCATCCTTCCATTTAATTCCATACACGGTGGCGCCCACTCCGGTGGGCACCACGACTCTCCCATCTTTCGAAAATGCTTCTTGTCAGCAAGGCATTCGAGCCCAGAATAACGTTTCATTATCTAAGACAAGAGAGCAGCAACGGGGTGAAAATGTTGGGTTTTCTCTTTCCTGGCTTTGTGCTCCAGCGCTGCACGTCTATCCCAGGCCTGTGGTCTGGGCTTTGGGTGAGAACCCACCTGCTCCCAGAAAACACATGAGGGCCACCCATGCAGCCCAGGCCCCCAGCATGCAGCAGGCAGGCAGGCAGGCCAGGACAGCACGGACCCCGCTGAGGAACCAGGGGACCTGGCCTCCAGAGAGACTGGTCACCAAAGAAGCCTCAACAGGAAAGGCGAGAAAAGCTGTTTCAGAAAGTTTGAATGATCCAGATACTAGACAACTGCATGATTCAGACTCCATGCCCTTAATCTATCCCAGCTGGGTGCTTGACTTCAGGGTTATGAGAAAATTACAGAGAGATCCCATTTCAAGAATTATTTAGTAGGCATTTCTTAAAACTCAACCTGCCATTGATTGGAATTTTGCTTTGTTTTTGTCATGATAACTGGGGCCAGTATGTTGAGTAGCCATGCCATTTACTTGCAAATCTACTTGCAGAGTACAATGGAATGAATAAAATTCTTGTTATTTACACACTTTGGAAGAGGGTCCAGAATAGCAGAATGAACACGTTACTTAATTCCGCTGAGAACAAAATGCTGCTTCAATGTCAATTTTAAAAACGAAAGGAGACCATCTGTAAAAATGTATTAGCATTAGAGACATCAGCACTCCAACAAATGTTAGACTCCCTCTTAGTCATTACAGCATTAATAGAACATTCTCCTTAAAGAAATAAGACTTAAGATTTCACAGAAATAAGTAAAGCTGATTGATTTTACTTCCTGTGCAAATTTGCACACATGAAGAGTAATACCAACCTAATAAGGAGGATTGACTGCGAGCGTTTAAGGAAATAAATATGTTAAGTGTTTTGGAAAATAATGTTAGCTTCTATTACAATTATTTTTTACATTGTCCTCAAGAAATAAAAATTGTATGAAAACAATGAATTTTCTACAACAATGTCTCTTATAGAAGCTACCTCTTTATTCTGAAAGAGCAATGGCACAAATGTTTCTTTCTTTCAGCTCTAGACAGCACATGTTAAAAGCAGTGCAAATAAAGGTGGGGGAAATGACAACAAGACAGGAATACGCTTTCCCAGAAAATAATATTTCCCAACAATTGTTTGCTGGAGAAAAAAGGTTTTCTAGAAATGTTTCTTTTCCTACTGTTTTCCCCTCCTCCAAATCTAGAACATCCCTCTAACTGGATGAGAAGACAATTCTGCAAGTAGAAGTTACTAGCTGCCCATTAGTTAACAGCAGAACGTAGGCATTGCACCGGCCTAGCCCACATCTTGTCCACCTCATCCTGAGACGTGAGTGACTCTGACCGCAGGAGGAAGCTGCCACAAAGCAGCCGTCTTTCTCAGCCTGACAAGGGTGGCTCATGGGTCTCACAGAGAGTGTTCTTCAGCCTCTGCAAAGCAGGTGCTCCAGTCCTGAAGCTCCTGTTCTCCAGAGACCCCATTTCTCCACCCAAAAGAATCTGTTCCCTGGACTTGAAAGATGCGTCCGGGAGCTTTCGCCATTCATATGTGCTCTAGTTAGCACAGCGAGCGATCATCTCTCCTTGGATGAGACTGTAGCAGCTACTTGTCAGGAAACTGATACAGACCAGCCTCCACATGTCAGCTAGGCTATGGAAAACAAAACTTGAAAGCAAAATCTGGTGTCTTCAGTATCATGACGCTGAAACTGTGTTGCAATTGGCTCACGTTTGTGGGCTGACCTGCCCCAAGGAACAGCCTCTGAAGTCAGGTGTTAAGGATTTTAAAGATGGCACACACACAAAAAAAAGTGGAAATGATGCAAACCTTGAAGAACAGGTTGTAGGATATTAGAATTTGAGATAAAATATTGGCTTTAAGATAGAAAGGTCATGAAGCTCAGGCTGACTGACCCAAGGTCATTCAGGGAACAACGGGTCAAGTTCACTTTGGATGTTCTTCTGTCTCTCCCCAAAGCCCAAGTTCTATTGGGTATGTGTAACAAGGACAAGGTGACCATTTAAAATTACGAAAACATTCCAAAGCTGACCTTTGGCTGCCCAGCCCCGCCAGCACCCCTCTGCCCGATCCTGCAGGAGGAACAGCAGTTCTCATGGGAAACAGGTGTGTCCAGGCTATTGACATATGAAAGTGTGCAAAATGAAAGCTCAGGTCGAGTCTCACAACACAAAGAAATAGAAAAAAGAACCTCTCCAGGAATGGCTCATAGGGTTGTTTCAGTCCTTATCTGTTCAAGGGAGAACATGCATCTTATCTTGGGTCCATTTGAATCTTCTACCCAGTCCTTCCTGCAAGTCCATGCTCATTTTCACTCCCTTCTGCTGCCATGCTGCTCAGTCCTTGCCGGCCCCCTCGTCCACACAGCCAGGCCACGCACATGCCCACTGAGGTCCTAGGCAGTGCACACCCTCCCGTGTGGCCCTAGCGATCTTCCATTTAGCACAGCAAGTCACCTTCTCTCAAGGTTCCCATTTCTCTAAGGCAGCGCTGTCTCCACATTTCCTCCAGCTCACCCCCCAGTGTGGCCCACAGAGCCGCAGGACTGACTTATATTTCCTGCAAAGCAACGGCTGTTCATCTTTCTGAATGTCCTTGCTGGACAGCGGTTCTGACCCCAAGTACATGTCCTCTAAACATACAAAGCAGTTGCACTCATGGAGAGAGAGGTGCTGTGACTACAGATTACTAGAACTATGTATGTGTGCACATTAACTAGCCATACTGATACACGGGAATTTACAGAGCCGTAGGTATTCATAGAATACTTCCCTTATTTACATCCTCCATAAAAATAACTTATAAAATTTATTTTGACAAAGTTAATACAATTTTCTAGAGGGTTAAAAAAGAACTTTTCCAATATCTCCCCTCTCCCTGTTGAAAACGATCCTTAACTCTCTAAGAGTCCCTTAACACAGCTAATGGCATGCAATAGACAGACTCACTCAGGTGAGCAGAATCTATTAGCTCTTGCAATTGTATCTATCCAAATATGTAACTACTACATATTTCTAATTTTTTATCCAAATAGCATGAACACAGATATGGTGAGATTGATAGAAAATGACAAAAGAGGAAGAAATATAAGGATTCTTGCATGATATCTTTGGAAGAATATTCTCTTTCATAGACGATATAGTCAATAATAAATCAAGATGCTTCCGAGTTACATGAAGCAGCTGAATTTTCATCACAGAAAATAAGACCTTTTTATTTAAATGAAATCATTCGTTTAGAGCAAAATTGTAAAACTTGAAATGACGGTTAAGGCAGCTTCTCCCTGGGGAAATTCAGATGCATCTGTGTGCGTTAGCATCCTTAAACGTTCTCGTCCCTAAAAGCTTTGGAAAGTGGAAATTTTTAGAAAACAAAAATTAGCTGTTCATCATGTAAATGCTTTTTTATTATTACAGAGCTGTTTACAATACTACAAAGTATTATACAAAGAGCAACCTCCTTCCAATTCTAACATTGTCACATAGTATTATTTTGTAATATCAAAGTCACTTTTAAATGAAAAGCCAGGCATAATTGCCTTTTAAACCGCCGACCTTACCAGCTTTTTGAGCACAAGAAATAAATGTGATCACTAAAAATCAGCAAAGATTTCTTTAAAACAAAAAGTGATGTGGGATAATTACAAAAGGAATGAAAAATAAGAGCTTCGGGGAAATTATATGTTCCCTCTTGATGATAGTTCTCCATATTATAAAATTCTAGAAAATGAATAGATAATTGATCAATGTAAGTAGTTTCTGAGGAGGTGCTACATGAAAAAAAAAAAAAAGGTTATTCATTCTGTGTGCATGCACACACAATGAGAACATTCTAGCTGTTTCTATTACAAAATGAAGCCATATTTGAAAAGCGGATGTCTTGGGTTTGAACCGAGACTGTACTCCTGACTTCTCTAGTCTGCAGACAATTTCATTCAACTCAGCTAACCTTTGTTTAGTTAGTAGGGCAACAAACATGACGGAAAAGATGCATCCTCCTAGGAACGTGACTCAGCTAAAGTGGCTTTATTGTAAAGGCATCCTAGAAAATGGGTTTCTTTTTTGAATGATATTGCACATTCTCTTAAATTTCCTATTATAGATGATATGTGAAAGAGAACTTTCTCTCAAGCTGTCCTTATGGTGCCCCCCACCCCATGCCACATCTCATCTTTGTGGGGCCAGAGCTGAAGAAGAAAGCTTGAGGAGAGGGCATCCTGTCCAACGAGTCTCCCAGAAATGACCAGGAGGACTGGAGCTTCACCACCTCCCAGAACTCGCTTCACACAAAGGTGATGACCACCACACCAGCCACTTGCCCAGACAGCAGGTCCCTCCAGGGCTTCTGCCTCCCCAGAGCTGCGCCGACGTCCTGGGGTTAGAGGTGCCTCCTCTGTGCTCTCAGGCCTCCAGGTGGGCACCGGGCACCCAAAACACTGTGGCCTCATCTTCTGCACGTCAGTGTCACGTTGTCAAACAGTGAGCCCAAGAATATTCGCTGACCTGAGTCAACAGCAGGATCCCAAAGCAGGAGTGGGGCAGCCTCAGAGGAAGTTCGCTAAGACACTCACTTAACAAGGAAACAACACTAGGTAACACATTTCCAAGTCACACTTAACAGGGAGCTTGAGACTCCTCTCTGTTAACCTCACTCCCTTAAATCACTTTCTACCTTCCCTCCCTATCAGCTCACTCTCAATCTGAGAGCTTAATCCAACAGACTTCTCATGTTGGTGTTTCTTTTTTCTGATTATAAAACTTAATCCAGTACCTAAACATTCAAACAGCAGCATCGTTCTTTCTACCCAATACACAGCAGCCTGTAACTGGAGAACTACACATTCCGCTAAGTGTGCAGTTTACTGCCTGGTCGCGGTGTTGCTGGGTCAGGCCAACAAGGACACCTGTGAAACATTTCATTCGTTTTCCAGACTTACTGGAGACCCATTTTATGAGTTACTAGAGCTCCTATGGGATCACATTCATTTCTCAGGCAGTCCTCACACCTCATCTCCCTGTCCTTTATTTGGCATCCGCGCTGATCTCAAACTTCTTTATCCTTGTTCTTCTGGAATTTCGCTTCTGGGAGCGCAAGAGCCTGTGCCGAGAGAAAGCGAGGATGTGTCCCCGGCTAAGGCAATGCGGTCTCAGACGCTGCCTTTTTTCCCATCTGTCATAGGAGTGGCCCTTTCCTGCAGGCTTTCTGACACCGGGCGCGGCCCTGTGTCCTCCTCAGTCCCTGCTAGCGCCGCCTGTCGTCCATCCCTTCAAAATCAATCACAAGCCAGATGGTCTCCAATCAGGTTCATTAAGCAATAAGAATAGGACATTTTACAGTCCCGCGTTACCCTCTGTGCAAAACAGAGCAGGGACGCGTGAGACGTGTCCATCTTAATTCAATTCACACTGCGGCAACCCAGGCACGGTGTGGCCACAGCGACCTGATCTCAGCTGCTTCCAGAAGCTCGTCTTTCTCCTGCACACCTTCTCTTATTCTCTCTTCTTCACTCCATCTTCGATGATAATTGCCCATTCTCAAAGCTTACATCAGAGTTGAAATGCCAACTTGAATCCTTATGGACCCAATGGAAAATTAAAGAATGCATTTTAAGCTTGAGCTGGTTTTGAAAGCCGAAGGCTTTTTTGTCATTTTCTTGCTCCTTTGTTCTCCTTTAGAAGTATGTATATTAGCCAGGCTCACCTCTGCCAGGCTAGTTATACTTTGAGAATTTTTCATGAAGCCCCTTGCCACACTTGCCTGTGGTTTAAAGCGAGCACACGAACCTCCTTGCCCCAGCTCTGCATGGGCATATCTGCTTTCCAACACAGACATGATGCAAGAGGACAGCAGTCTACAGCAGGACAGGCGAGAGAAGATGATGCCCAGCTTCTCCTTTGTTCTTTGAGAAACATTTCTTAATCCTATTCCTTGAATCACACAGCACAGCAGCCAAGGAGGTGAATGGTGACCCCGAACCTCATTGGAGACTGGAACCCCAAGTCCAGAAGTTTCACTTAGAAAGGAGGGAGCATGCTGGGTCACATCAAACAAGTGAGATGCATATCCTTATAGAGGGCACAGAGATGGGCCAAGACATGTGGAAAAAAAAAGACAGGCTCCTGTCCGTGAAGAGCAAGAGAAGCCCCTCCCAAGTTTCACTCCAATAAGCTGGTGGAGTCACTCCCCTGGATTAGAAGCTTCCAATAACAGAGACATTACTGAGCCAAACAATAGCTGAATATTCCAGCACAGTTTCTGACAAGTTTAGATGTGAACAAGCAGGCATCCCAGTCACTTTCAAGAGGGGGGCCTCCACTCATCCATCCACAGCAGGCATTTCCATAAACCACGGGCATGCTGGTGGGACACAGGAACAGAGGAGCGTAGTCAGGGAACCATGAAAGTAGGGAGAAGAAACTTCAACAGGAGAGCATGTCTAAATGTAGCGCTAAAAGTTGTGGTGAGAGCCATAAAGGAAACAGCAGGAGCTGTGAGAACAAGAGATTGAGGATCTGTAGACCTGAGGACCTGAGGTTCAGATGGGGCCCGAATATTTCCTTTGAGGGGATTTTCAATTACGAATCCATTCTTTGCAGGCTGAGAGGACTGTAGGTTTTGCTCTTCCAGCTTGGTTGAGTTTTTGTAGCTTGTCACTTTCTAGAAATCATTTCTTCCAAGTTGTTGAGTTGATGGGCAGGAAACTATTCATAGAGCTCCCTCATCACCCTTCTAATGACCATAGGACCTGTAGTGATGCCTCATTTCATTCCTGAGGTTACTGGTTTGTGTCTCCCTCTCACTTTCTTTCTTGTAGTTTTACAGATCTCTATAGAACTAGTGTTGTTTCACTGATTACCTCTGTTTTCCTATTCAATTGCATCAATTTCTTATATTTTTTCTTTATGCTTCAGGTTTTTCTCTTCTTTTTCTAGTTTTTTAAAGCAGGAATCTAATTACTGATTTGAGCTTTTTTTTTTTTTTTTTCATTTCTATGTAAGCTTTTAGGCTATCAATTTCCCTCTTGGTGTGGCTTTAGTTGTAACCTATATATTTTGCCATGCTATGTTGTTTGTCTTTAGTTCAATGGAGTTTTATTTCCATTGAGACACCCTCCCTTGATGTGTGAGTTATTTAGAAGTAGCCTGTTTAGCTTCCAAGTGTCTGGAGATTTTTTTCATGGTCTTTCTGTGTTGGATTTCTAGCTCAATTCCATTCTTGTCAGAGGCATTCTGTGTAATTTCAATTCTTAAAGTTTTGAGGATTTTTTTGTGACCCAGTGTGTGGTCTGTTTGGGGACTGATCCACAGGCATGTGAAAATATCTGGTTCTGTGTTATTGGCAGAAATGTTCTCTTCATGTTGACAGGTCCTGCTGGTCATTGGACTGCTCAATTCTATATCCTCACCGACTTCATCAGAAGTTCTGTCCCCTGCAGAGTGGATGCTGGCACCCCCAGGTCCCCCTGAACTACTTCTTCTGTTTCTGCTTCATAATTTTTGATGCTTACTGTTTGGAGTATATACCTTTAGGATAATTAAAGTCTTCCTAATTGATTCTACGATTGTTATTGTGTGATTTCCCTCATTTTCTCTAGAAATGCTATAGCATCTACTTCATCTGCTTTCATAGAACCAATCAAAACTTTTTAACAGTTACATGGGGTAGCTTTCCCTATCCTTTCTTTTCAACTGGCCTATGCCATTGTGAGTCAGTGTGTGTGAGCAGGATACGGTGAGAGAGAGTCCGGCTCCCTTGACAATGTCACACATCTGCGGGGCCTCTGTGGGAGCTCTGGGGGACCACTGAGACCATGAACTCTACACCCAGAGACCCCATCCCCACTCAAGGAAAGCTCAGAGAGGATGCAGAGTGTGTCTAACAAAAGTGTCTGAGAGTGAGGGAGGCAGAAGGAATCATGGCTCACTTAGCTGGGTGGCAATGCACCATTCTGTGTGTCTGTATGAGATGGTGATAATGTGATGGCGAGAGGACCTCTCCGATGATTGCAAGCTCATTACCCATGCAGATGCCTCCACTGTGAGCAGTGGCTGACAGAGGCCCGATCAGGGCTCCCAGTGCCTTGGAGTGAGGGGCGAACATGGGACAGAGCATGGGGCAGTGGGCAGGGTTTGAGGATAGCCTTGGCTGAAGACTGACCACTGTTCTGGTCACCTCTGTGTTTTATCCAACACGAAACCACCAATAAAAGATTCCCTGCCTCATCACAAAGGGACAGTTTTGGGCACCTAGGCAAGAGTCTTGCAGAGCCATCTGTGCTCACGCAGCTGGGGAGGCACCTTCTCTGGTCCCTAGGCACCAGCTCTGGTCCTCACTCCAGGTCAGGGCTGCAGCCTGTCTGTGTGCTGCACACCCTCTGCCCCTCCCTCTCAGGTGTAGACCCGAAGCTGACTTCCAAGTCCCTGCAGTGAGATTTAGGGCAACAAAGTTGGGAGCAGGACAAAATGGGGAGCTGGCAGAGCTCGGGGGCAGGGGGCTCCTGTCCATGTGCATCCCAACCTGAAAAGTATGGGTGCTCCCCGTGATTCATCCCCTCATTTCCCAACAGCAATGGCAAAGAGAAAGGGAAAAGGAGTTATCTTTCCCTCTCTCTCTCACTGTCTCTCTCTCTCTCTCATTCTCTCTCACTTTTTGTTTAATTTATGACATTCATTTATTTTCTATCTCTGTACACATCCTCTGAGTGCTATCATATGATGTCTGTCTTCCTTCTGGCTTATCTCACTAAGCATAATTATCTCCAAGTTCATCCATGTTGCTGCAAATGGCAGGATTTCTTCCTTTTTGACAGCTGCAAAGAATTCCATTGTGTATATGCACCACATCTTTTCATCCATTCCTCTGTAGATGGGCATTTAGGTAGTTTCCAGCTCTTAGCCATTGTGAATAATGCTGCAATGAACATGAACGGGGGGAGGAGGAAATGGGATACAGAAAATAAATTATAAATGAAGAGAGGAAAAAAGGGGGGAGAATATTGGTAAACCCACTGTGCTATATGTAAATGTAAAAATACTATTGTACATACCTCAAAACCAGTTAAAGTCAAAATGCAATATCCCTTCAATTGAAAAAAAAAGTTATCACCACACGTTACATACCAAAAACCTAAATTGGGTTTGGTGAGAATGTTGAGAAAACAGATCATGTATGTGGGAATGTAAAGTGCTACATAATTATGTAAAGCCTTACAGAGATACCTCAAAAATTAAAAAAGACAACTAATGTCTAATGGAAAAGCTTAGATTTCTGACTCAAGCAGTATGACCATTACTGCCACATCAGGAACTCTTGTCTATCAGTCACCCCATATTCATTGAAAATGAAAACTAATCTGATGGAATATGAAAAAATGAGAATCTTGAAAATTAAAAGATAATTCTGCTAATAAATGCTTATAAAATTATTGCATAGCTTACATTAAATATTTTTTGTACTAAGCAATAAACAATGTTATGACTTCAAAAAAAGAAAGAAAAGGAAAGGGAAGGTGCCAAGGTCAACTGGCCCCCTAGAATTCCTGGGCGCAGCCCTCACTGGGATGCCGGCACCCCTGGGTGCTGCCCAGGTGAGACTGCTGCCTGGCCTCACCCACCTGCCTGGACCCCATTCTCTATCCTCATCTGTCATCTTGGATATAATGTAAGATACAGACATGGCCTCTGACTAACACCACACACACTGCAGCCTGCCCATGCAGGAGGAGCGAGGTGACAGCTGTGAGGCCCCTGGTGCCTGTCCAGTGGGGACAGTCCTGGTGCCCGTAAGCTTCCATGTGCCCTATAGCTGAGCTGCAGTGCGGCGGGACTCACAGCCTTTCATCTGCAGCCTGGAGCTCCCTGCCCAAGGCCTCATGGAGCTTCCTCTCCACCAAGTCACCTCGGGACTCAGCTCAGGAGCTCACACTGACACGTGAAGGGGTGAAAGGAGTCGAAGGCACAGTAAGAGCGAGGTGGCTTTTGTTGCGGGCAGCGTGAGAGGACTCAGAAGAGCTCCCAGAGGAAGGCTCTCCTTGGAACTGGTGCTCGCAGACAGACACCAAGTAGATGAGCACCGCACCCCCACAAGGCCCCCGCCCCCGAGGCAGCACCCAGTGCTCCCCTGGAGGCCTGCTGCACTAGCTCAGGGGCAGGAATCTTGGAGATGTGGGGCGACCAGAGGAGCACACGTCCCATGTTGTTTCAAAGATATACATTTACAAGGACTCGATCCAAATACCCTTGACGCAACATCTATTGTTTCAGGACAGGGCAGTCTGCTTGCTCCGGGAGATTACTGAAGAGGCAGAAATGTAAACAAACGAAGCCACATCCTGAGAAGCAGTGGCAGTTGATGGACACATGGAGGTAGAGTGTGACTGGGTTATACCTTCATGAAGCCAAACGAAATCGCAGCACATGTTTCTGCAATCCAAGACCAAGGTAGAATAACTCTGTCTCCTTCCACCAGAGAGTCTGGCCTTCGAACAGAGCAAGGCAGGACCCAGTCTCCCAGTTCTGACTACCTTTTGTATTCATGCAGCCAACAGCGGAGTTGGACACACACATGTGTACGCATGCATGTGTGTACACACACACACACACACCCCAAACACACACACACACACACACACACACACACACACACACCCCAGGACACCAGAATAGATTCATTCTCCTGTTACAGTGATTAGCTTTTTCAGGCAGCTGCTAAATGCCTTTGGAGAGGTTAGGTTGAAATTCAGCTTAAAAAATGTCACAGTTGATGTTCCTTAGAACAGCTGGTGGTTTCCACCACACGCTCCCAGGCGGCCACAGTTCCAATTTGTGGCTAGCCTTGTCTTCAAACATCTCGGGGCAACCAAAATACGACAGGATGACAGATAGTCCTTGCAATGGATACTGACAAACAAATTAGTGCAAAGATGCTTTCCGCAGCAGAGCAGATGTGCTGGGCTCCGTCATATGGAACAAGAATGAGAGACTGTCCACACCCCATCTGCGCCTTTTATTCTTTATTTATCTCTGGATCTCCTGGTGCTCTGTTATGAAGTGTGAGGCGCCCAAGAGCGTGTGCACTCGGGGAGTGCGCTGAGCCCTGGCCTCAGTACCACATCTGAAACTTTTTAGGCCATGATCCAGGAAAGTCGGCCCACAGACACAGAGCTCTGCAGTGCATGCGAGAGTCATTTGTCACCACTCACTGGAACATGAAGCTATTCACAGCGCACACCAGGAGGAGCTGCAGCCCTCTTGCCTCCCGTGAGGCTTGGGAGCCAGGCTCCGTCATCCACCCATTGGGCGGCACGGCATGATTTCTTGCCCCCAGTCAGCAAAATGGGGTGCCCACGGGATGAGGAGGTCCTCCTACTACCAAAGTGACATGAAAAGTACTAATAGTCCTGATTCTCAGATAAGTTCAGTCGAACAGGGTCACAGTGAGTCTGGCCCATCAGCACATAGGCTGGTCAGCGGTCATTGTTGCAGAGGTTATCGGAGGTCCTGGTCAGTTCTCCCCAAAGGACCTGCACCTGCTCTCCAGAGACATTTGTGGATTCGTGGTTTGCAGAGGATGTGACTCCTGGCTGACACACTCTGATGGGGGCTGGTGTTCCAAGAGTTCTCGGTGCCATTGGTACTGGGTCAGCAGCCCCTGCCAGACAATAGCCCGGAAGGTCCAGGTCAGTGCCACCTACCGACTGCTTACCTGCCTTGACTATGGCTGTCCCCGCATCACTCACGCCATGGCAGCCTCCCTGTGAGTCGGCCACGGTAACAGAGCACCTGCTGCCCCCTCACCTGGGCTACTGAGCTCCACTCACCCTAGAGGGCACCTATGGGGTCACATCCCAGGCTTTGCTTCCAAGGATGGCTGGACTTGGATAGAAGACACTGACCACACCTGGCAACTGGGGTCAGGTAGGGTCCTTGCTCAGGAAAGCTCTTGGGTCTGGGTACGTCACTGCAGGGACTCCACTGCAGGGACACGATGCTGTGGACGTCTGGTCCACCGAATTCCTTCCCAAACCTCAAAGGAGCATCACATCCAGTGATGCATGTCTCTGCGCCTCAGCAACAAGGAAAAACCACGACCTGCATGCGCTCATCGCTCTCACCTTAGCTCACCACTCCACCAGAGAGGTGACCTGGCTGCTCTGGGGCGCTGACCTTGCCCTGCAGTCTCCTTGCCACCCATGGCCCCTGTTCCTGGTCCCTAGAGCGGTGTCACAGATCCACAGACGGCCTCACAGCCAGCACTGACTTCTCACAGTACTGGAGCCTGGAGTCTAAGGCCAAGGTGCTGGTAAACTGGGTATCTGAGGAGACCCCACTCTTAGTCCATGGATTGGTCTTCTCACTGTGACCTCACATGGGGAGGGCAGGGAGCTCCTGGGGTCTCTTTGTAAAGACACTGATCCTTTTCTGGGGCTCCACCCTCATGACTCCAGCACCTCCCACAGGCCCACCTCCGATACTATCACATGGGGGTAAGTGTCAACACATACAAACATAGCAACACACCATCCATAATGGAAGCTTTGTCCCCCAGTGTGGTGGCTCCAGCCTGGATTCAATGAAAGCATGCCCCAGAGGAGCCAAGCCCTGTCCTCCTGTCCTGAAACCCTGCCATGGTACCCCCCTCACCCTATACTGGGGTCCAAGGTAGACAGAGGGAAGCTCAGGGCCTCCAGCCCGTGTCCGTCCCCAGCAGGGTGAGGAGAAAAGCGCTGAGAGGAGGTAGAGTGATTCAGCCCTGGGCCCTCTCCTCCCTCCACACCAGAGGCATTAGGTGAACCCCGGAGGGGTGCCCACTGGATCTCTGGAGTCTGTCCTGCTGGAGCCCTCCACCGGGCCTCACTCCCAGGTCCCCAGTGAGTTCTGCGCAGACTCCCCGACAGCCCAGCACCATGCAAGTCACTATTTCATCTCTGCTTTTGTGTTGATACCTTTTCTGGAACTGAAGACCTGCCACTGAGCATCAGCGATTTCCTTCTTAGGAGAAGCTACAGTCCAGAACCCAGCCTCCACCCGCCACCTGAGCCGGACAGCCGCCTTGACGCTGGTCTTACAAGCTCCTAACAAAACCCCTCACCATCTCCATAATTAAATAAACAGTGGCCAAGTGACGGATCTAATCACATCACTTCCAGGACGGCCCTGGTCTGACAATCCTTCATCAAACATCTGCCTCTGCCGCTGTCAGGCTCACAAGCGGTTGCGGATGTGCAGGCTCTTAAAGGAAGAAACCGCTCCAAGGGTGAGCCTCTCCGGCAGGAGCTCGTTACCACACAGGGCGCTGCTGGTGCTGGCGAGAGCCTCACGTGACCTGCGGGGCATCCGGGGCAGCGCCGTTTCATCCTGTGCCAGCCGCAGCGCCTAATTGGCAAATGTTTTCTCTTGTGCCTACATTTCAGGCCACAGATTATTAAAACTTGACTTTACAATATTTATTCTACTTATCTTCTCAAGCCAGGCTGGCTTAGCCCATAGATTTGGGGAATTATTAATTTTTAAAGGTAATTTGTACTACATTTTGCACTTGGGTGATGTCCTGAGAGACCCTAATTTCAAGTCCAAAACGCACAGAAGAGAGTCATTTTGATTCATCTTTAATCAACAGGCTCTTAAAGCCCAGGCGCAGGAACGCGCTGGACCCACCGACCAGTGAGAGCTGACGGCAGCCACTGGCGGCAGGTCTGCCGAGTGGGAGCCCAGCGCGTCCAGTCACTGTCTGGGCGGTGACCCAGGTGCTGTGCCACATGAGTGCAGGCAGACACGTGAGAAGGCTTTAAAGCTCTCGTGCCAACCGCGTCTCTGTGTCCCCTGAATGTGTCACCTGGAGACGCTGTGCCTTCCCACTCAGCTCTTGTGCTCCAGAACCCAGACCGCCAGGATGAAGCCAGGAGTCCCCTCTTTACTGACTGATTTAAGCAAGAGGTGTGAGGCTCCACCCTTCACTCAGGAAGTTCTAAGCTAAATGGTCAGGTGACTCGTTACCTTCCGTTTGTATGTACTTGCTCATCTTGAGCTTCCTGAAACCCACCCACCGCCCGCCATTGGTGCCCATCCCCCGGGTGCATGGCTCCCGATGCAGGGGGAACAGAGCCACTGGAAGGCTGGAACAACTGCAGGTCATTCTTGGAAGATGACCTGACGGGCCGGCGGGAGCCTCCGGCCATGATGTTCGTGTTTAGTGGTGCAGACGTGGTCCTTACTGTGAGGTCACTATGTCCACAGCATGGTCTGTGTGTGGGTTTAGTCACACAGAAGAGGGCCTCCCCGAGGAGGGCACAGAACGCCCCAGCACCCACTGTCCCTGTGTTGCTCTGGGTCAGGGGGAGACCTTGGGACTTTGCTCCTTTGCTGACCCTTCGCACACCTCTCATGGGGACGCTAGCTACCCTACCTGGCCTCTGAGTTGGTGCTCTGACCCCATGACCTCCAGACACACCTGTGGTCCCAGCACCTGGCCCTCAGAGGCCGGGATGAGAGGGCCCCTGAGACCCACAGCCCCCATGTCTGAGAGAGCCATTGCTGCCACCCACATAGCCCCCAGCTGCCAACTGATGGTGAACAAGGGCAGGGGCTGGGCCCTTGCAGGCTCTGCTCTAGGGTCAGACCAGCCATGGCTCCCCCACGAGGTGCCATCAGGGTGTCTGCTGGGCGGCTGTTAGTAGGCGGTATGGTTAGTACCCCTGCTGTCTAGCAAGAACTAGGACGTCGTGGGCACCTCCCACGGGCCCTGTGATGGGGTGTTCTCGGGCGAGCTGGTGTAGGTGCAAGAGTGCAAACTGGCTGCCCCAGGGAGCCCTGTGCTGCCGCTGACAGTGCTGGTGGGCCTCACGGCCCCTGAACCTCCTCACTGTGGCCCTGGAGACCCGTCACCCAGAACCTCTAACACCCAACTTTGTCCCAGGTCAGTGTGGCCTCAAGGCCACCCCCATTTCCAGGAATGATGGGGTCAGTGCAGGGAACGGCCCCGCAGAAGGTGAGGGGCTGCGGCCTCCACCTACACCTGCCCAGCGCCCCCTCCCTCCAGCCGGGTAACCAAGGCTCGTGGCAGGACTGTATGAGAGCAGGCCCATGCGTCCCAGCGGGGCCCATCAATCCAGTGAGAGTGTTGTGCGTGGCAGGGTCATGGGCTCCAACCCCTCGTGCATGCACGTCTGTTCGTCCAGATTAAATGGTGCCCCATGAAGGCAGCTGTTGCTAAAGCTCCCATGTGGACACAGGCTGCAGGCAAAGCCTCACTCAGGGCCTCTGGTGCTGGGCTCCTCAGAGACTCTGGATGGTGCCCGGGACGCCACAAGGAGGCCTGAGCCATCAGGTCGCAGAACCTGTGCCCCGCAGCCTGGTCCCTGTGGATGGAAAAGGCTGTGCTGGGAGCAGCGAGTGACCATGTCACTTAAAATGGCACATGCAGCTGCCATCAAGGCACACGTTTCCATGAGACCGAGTCAACATGCAGCGACATCCGCCTTCGCCATCCCACGTGTTCTGCATGGCTGCGCAGGAACGCCCAGCATCTGGCAAGGGGTCCTCCTCCTTGCCCAGGGCAATGGGGCTGCTGGTGCCAGGGGGTCCTGGAGTGGAGGAGATGGAAAGGAGACGTAGTCTGCCCCCTGGCCCAACACCAGGATTCAGTGTGTGAAGCTTCTACCTGAGATTTAATTTGGAAAAAAAGCGAGGTAGTTTCTGCCACTTAACAAGCAACATGTTCATAACACTTTAAAGGAAACAAAGGAAAATGTGTGCTTCCAGGAAAGTGCCTCCTCTTCCCAGGAGAGCAAGGCGGTCCTAACACAGCCGTTCCGGAACGTCAAGCAGCCATGCTCTGCCTGCCTGGCGGTCCCCGCTCCATCGGGTCCACACAGGCTGAAGGCACTGCCCGCGGGCACTTGGCCCGATGGCTGAGTTGGTGGCCCCTGTCCTTGGCACCTGTCCTTGCCCACTCCCATGGGCAGACAGTGAGGCCTGGCTGCCAGCCAGTGAGCACGGGCTTGGTCTCAAGCGCAAGGACAGGCTGTCAGTCACCGGGGACACGGCCCCACTGTCACTCCCAATGGGCATCACAGTGAGACAGGGCCTGGGGACATGCTCAGAAGTGCGTCCCAGAAGCTTGACCAGCCCCAAGCACGCTCTGCCGCCGGCTCCCTGACAGGCCCCCACAGGCACCCCGCATGCTCAAAGGCACCTCTGGCTCCTGTGCACGAAGGACGTGCCTCCTGTCCTCTCCCATGTTCTGACTACATATGTGGGCGCTGACGACAGGACATGATGGACACGGGCTGCCAGCTGGACGGCCCTCCTGATCCAGGTCTCCGGACCCCTCGGTGTGCAAGAGGGAGGGGATGCCTGAGGGGGACAGTGGTGTGGACGCAGGAGTGAGTGGACTCTGACATCACGCTGATCAGTGTCACTGGGAGAGCGGCCCCCATGGAAGCCAAGGCAGCTGGCCCGGGGAGTCTGGTCCCTCAGACAGCAGGCTGACCACACTGCGACAGAGATTGGGAGCGCTGTGGTGACAGGGGCAGGCAGAGCCCCCATGTGTGGGGAGCAGAGAGGAGCGTGGGGTAGAGGATGCTGCTGGCTCAATGAGCCGGTCACCAGGTGCCCACGGGTGTCTGTCCTCTCCCCAGGGAGGGCACTGATGCCCTGGTTCTTGGGGTCTCAGCTCACACAGCAGTTACCTGGGCCCACTGGCTCTGACATGGTTAGTCTTCAAACACAGGGGTGTGCGGCAGGCCTCTGACCAAGGCACCAGACCCCCGAAAACACCCTGTGGTGCCAAGAGCAGCCGAGCCAGGTGGTGCTCCCTCCCCTCTGGGAGGGTGCTTCCATGCGACAGAGACCATGACACACGTGTCTCACATGGGCACGTCAACGCTCTCCCACACTCTGTCACCAGGACAGCGCAGTGACCCAGGGCTTCGAGTTCATTTTACAAACAAGGCAAAGGAGCGGACATTGAAGACAGATGCCATGTGATACATGCAGGGGACTCTGGGCTGCAGGGCTGAGAAGCCACATGGTTGGTGGGGAGCATGCTCCGCAGGCCACACCTCAACCATGTAGGCAGCTCTGCCACCCCTGGAGGCACCCATGCTGTCCACAGGGAGCCTGAATTTTCACAAGCCCCAGAGGCAGATCCTGCCACCACTGACCAGACCCCGAGGCTGAAAGCAGGCAGGGCCTCACCCAACCAGCACACCCCATGGAAATGGGGTTCTGTGTACTGGAAGGAAGCTATGTTGATGAGCCCCACTAAAGGGGTCTCATGTCTAAGAGCGGAGTGAGCTCTTTCCTCATGGTCGCTCACTTTAGCAGATGTCGTGAATGACAGTCACACTTGGTACTTAGCCATTGGGGGTGAAGGTAGAGCAGTGTGTGAAGAGCTGCAGAGGTGTGGACATGAACTGTGTACCCGAGCCTGCATGGCATGGTTGGAAAGGGTGCTAAATCCTGAGCCAGCATCGCTGGGACGTGAGTTCCGGGAGGGACAGCGCATCCTTCCTCTCTGTGGTCTCCCAGCTGGGGACAGACAACAGAGACACATGTGATGAATGGCCACTCGAAACATGACTCCAGAGACAGTGGGCCCCGCCCAGCCCCTCAAGGCCCAGTCTGGATCTGCAGTTAGTGGGCCGTGCAGGACTCAGCCAGCAGCCCGTCCCCTGGGACACAAGTTCCATGAGACGCAGTGGAAAACAGGCTCCAGTGTCCTGGGAAAGCTGACTGGCTGTCCGGGAGATTTCAGGTACTCTGAGCAGATCACACCCGATGAGGCCCAGGAACCCCAGTAAAAGGACTCTGCTTGATGAAGGGGACTGAGCATTCTCCGGGCCATCTGCCAGGAGGTCCTTTAGAAATAATAACATCTTCATTGGCAGAACTGTGACTGCAGACCGCACCCAGTTTCCTAAAGACAGAACAGAAACCCGCTTTGGCAGAGGGGGAGCATGTGCCCTTACTACACCGCCCATCTAGAAAAACCTTATAAAGCTTCTGCTCTTACGTATAAACTGGGAGTGTGACACTCAGAAACAGAGATCCTTTCCTGGAACAGTCCAACACTTAGTGCTGAATCGGTGGGGATGGAACCTGGGACCCGGGAAGACTCAGTTTACCCAGGGTGAGAACTCGAGGGCCCATGGAAATGTCAAAGGTCTGCTTTCACAAACTGTTTTGTTTGTAAACACTTCATGAAACCCTCTTTCCCAAGCACAACGAATAATGGAAAAATCCTCTGGTGTGTGAATTCCAGCCAGTGACCCCGAGAGTCCCCTCCTGTGAAATGACACATTTGCTGGAAATTTTGAGAACAACAATGGTTGCAGCATCTGAGGACAAGACCATGCATGGCACCTCCGGGTGGAGGCTCTTAGAACCACACAGCCCAGTGTCTGCACTGCCTCTTTCAGGTGGCTGTGTGCTGTGCAGGCTGACGGCTGGGTGGTCCTGGAGCAGACATGCAGGCCTCAGTGGAGCCTCAGAGAGCTGTGGCACCTCGGGTGGAAACCGGACTGCGCCTGTGTCCTTTCTTTGCCAAGCACGGTCTGATGGCCGGCCAGCCCACTCTGCTTCTCTCCTAAGTGTGTGGGTTCTGGCCACACAGGCAGGTTTTGAACCAGTTGCTTCTGCTGCAAAGTGTCACTGGAGTAGGGGGTTACCTGGGGAGCCAGCAAACACCTCCGTGCAAGGGGAGAAAAGAGTGGTGCTTTAGAAAAACAGAGCTTTCCTCACCAGTTTTTAGGAGCACACAATTCACATGTCATTTCTTTCTGAGCAATGGACAGCACAGGCAGCCTGGCGAGGCTTTGAACAAAGGCTTGGGGCTGACTGAGTTGGTGACACTCAGGAAGTCTGGATGCTTAACAGGAGTTGGCAATATCCAGACAATAAAAATTCTGAGTCCAAGCCAGCCTGGCCTCTGTTACTCATTCATTGTTGGGTGGTGTGTGCCCCCAACATTCATGCTGGAGCCCCGACCCCAGACCTCAGAAAGGGACCATATTTGGAGACTGGATCCTCAAAAGGTGACTAGTTAAATAAGGTGATTGGTCCCTGAGCCCACAGGAAGGGTGTCCTTTTGAGAGGTCAGGACACAGACAAGCACAGGGAACAACTGTGAGGATGGCGGGTGGGCGAGGGGGGACGGGGAGGGGCATGTCTTCAGAACAAGAGAGAACAGTCCTGCCCATCTATAGCTCTTTATTGAGTGTGAGCAGCTACACGCCTGCTCACGCCTCTCAGGTGCTGTTCAGGAGGAAGCAGCGTAGGGACCTCGTCCTGCCTGGGCCTTGCATGATGGCAGCGGCTCTTCTCAGGAGCTGACTGGCTGCAACCTAACAGCTAACAGCAGTGTGCACTGTCTGCTAGGAATGGGATGTCCTTAGGCCAGTGGCCGGCTCCTGAGCCAGTGTCCTAATAGTGTGAGTATGGGAACTCTCCAAGGTCCAGAGGGAAGGGAACATGAGTGAAGTCCCTGGTTTCACTTTGAAACATGGCGTCTTTGGGTGGTTCTCACTGCCCTGGGCACAGAGCGTAAGGTGGGATGGGGCTTGCTTCTGAACCAGGCACAGGAAGACTGGATTGTGAGGCTGAGAGGGATACTGGGAACAGAGACCAGGAGACAGAAGAAGAGAGACAGATACAGAGAGATAGATATGGAAAAATACAGAGAAGGAACTCTCATTCACAGGAGTCTGAGACCAGTTGTAGGTCACAGTCACCCGACTTACGGAGATAGCTAGTGCTACACCCCGTTCCAGAGAAACACAGTAGACATTTAGACTGGCAGACACACATGAGGTTTTTTCCTGGCCTCTTGTCCCTGGATGTGCCGAGAACCGGCAGGCACAGTCATTTCCATCTGGACTGGAGTGGGCTTCATAAATTGAAAATGATGGGAGTTTGGGGATCTGCCTGAGGTTTGGCGGAGGACAGAGGGCCAGGAGGGGACAGATGATGGCTAAAAGGAGAAAAAGGAGAAAACACAGTCACCTCCCATGTTTAGGGCCTATTCGAATTCTGCCTGGGACCCAGCACAGGTCCCCACACTGCTGGATGGGTGGGGCCCTTGGTGTGGGGTTTGTGGGACAGGGCCAGAGCCTTTTCTTCCCTGAAAGACTCTAGAAATTAGGGACCACACACCAAATTCCTTTTCAAAGCCACCCCCGGTTTCTGGGAAGTCAGTGAGCAGAGGAGTGCAGATCTGGCCTCTCCCACCACTTTATCCCAGTTTCCCAGGCGCAGGCTGCCCTAGCTCCCTAGCTGGATCCGGGTGGGGCCAGCACGGCTCATGGCCCCTACAGATGCCTTACGCTTGAGTATGTGCCTATTCCGGCAAACCCGGTTTATTTTTGGAAGTGGGGGGCTGGAAAGTAACCACAAGCAGCTTGCAGCAGATTGCTCTCTGTGCCAAGGGGACAAAGATGCGGATGGCTTGACAAGTGATTGACAGGACAAGGTGACTCTTTGCAAGAAAGTTGTTTTAGCAAAAATCATGTTCAAGGTGTTCACACTTCACTTAGACTCCTGTGCCAAGGCTTTCTCCAGCTGTGCTTGCTTTACGAGGTTCGCAGGCCCTCTCTCAGCTTTGCTGACAGGCCCCAGCTCCCCGGTTTCAGGGAGGCATCCTGTGATCTGCAGTGTGGCTTTCCTGAGCAGCTCAGGGTCTGAGGGTGAAGGGACAGTGCCACAGCTCAGCCCCAAGTCCTCTCTGACAGCTGAGAACTCTGCACTCAGGGTCCCCGTGAGGTCACGATAGGACAACAAGGCCTGGGCTCCGTGTGGGTAAGTGCGGCCGTGGGAGAGCCGTGCGTGGGGCTGCCCGTGAAACCGGCCTCTCGAGTCCTGACCGGGGTCCTGGCTGTTGGTGACCAGCATGCCATGGACATTCTGGGGGCGACTCTAACTTCAAACCTATTGCTGGAGACTGCAGTGGCTGCAGATATACTGGAGGGCCGCCACCTCCCAGGGCAGGTCTCAGCCCTTCTTTAATCTCATTGCCGGGGGCTAGGCTTGCAGCTAGGCTCAGGGGCTTCCCCTCCAGCCTCAGCTGCCATTTGACAGCATTTTCCAATTTCCTCAGCCTCAGGCATTTGGGTGGACCCCCCTCAGGACATCTCTCCTTGAGGACTGTCTACTCCTCAGTGAAAGACTCATGGACCCAGAGAGCCTGTAAATGAACTTTCCTGTTGCTTCTTGCACACCCAGGGCAGGAGGGCAGGGCTTCAGGGGAGGAAGGAGGAGCCCCAGGGAGAGGGCAGGGGTCCAGGGGAGGAAGGTAGGGGTCCAGGAACCACTGGAGTCAAAAAGAGACCCCTCCCAGGCGTTCCCCCTGAGACAAGTCCAAGGGTGCGCACATGATCTTTGAGGAAGCTGTTTTCCTTACTGTAACGTCAGAGCCTTTTTAATGTATTTCAGCTTTTAAACCAATAAGGACAAAGTGGAAAAAAGCCAAGCCTCACTAGGTGGGCATTAATGCTCACATGGTGTATCTGTTCAGTTCTTTAATTGGCAACCTATCTTAAACTTGATGCTTAAAGTCCTTTTCCTGTAGTCATCAAAATGATAGGCCTTGTTTTTAACCCCATCTGACTATCTCTGCACTTGAAGTGCTCAGTCCATTTACATTGAATATCATTATTGATACATTTAGATTTACATCTATCATATTGCTCATTTGTTTCCTATTTGTTCCACATGCTCCTTGTTTCTCCTCTGTCTTTTTTTAAGTAATCAATCTTTTTAGCATTTTATCTACTTCCACTACTAACGTCTTAACTACACCACTTTGTACTATCGATGACTGACTAGAGACTAAAATACCCATGTATAGCTTCTCACAAGCTAATGCCTATAAACAAAGGAAGAAACAGTATAATTATATTTACCCTGTCCCAAATGAAGTGTTTTTGTGTTACATGTTTTTCTAAACAGACAATAAATATTACACTGTCATTGTTTTTTACAAATTTTAGTGAGATTTAAATATGTATTCTATCACTCTCATCGTAATTGCTCTTTGTGTAAGATATCCTGTTTCTCTAGCTACTTTGAAATTTTTCTCTGTGTTTTATTTTCAGCGATATGTACTGTTTTCTCTGGACATAAACTACCTAAGTTGATTAATTAAGCCACATCAATCTTTGATTTGATGTTTCCGAACAAATTTGGAAACTTTTTAACTACAGTTATTCATTTCAGTTTAATATTTCTTTCCATTCTTTCTTGAACTCCAATTATACATATATTTGTTTGCTTTGTAGCACTCAAAATAAGTCACTGCATCTCCTTTCCTCCTTTTTCGTCTCTCCCTTACTTTCATTTTGACCTTTTCTATCAGTTTCCTGATATTTCCTTCTGCAATGCCCAACTAAGGTCAAACTTGTTCAGTGAATCTCATTTCAAATACTGTACTTCTTAGCTTGAAATTTTTCATTTGTTTCATTTGTATAGTTTTCAGTTCTCAAGATTCTCCTCATGGTCACTCATTATGTCACACGTTCTGAAAATTCAGTCTGTAAGGATATTTATAGCATATACTGAGCATCCTGATCAGCTGAAATTAACCTGTCATCTCTGCCTCTTTTACTTTAACTCTCTTTATTTTTCCTGACTGTAGTCTCATGTTCCTGCTTCTTCTCAAGTCGTTATTTGCTAGAAGTTGTGGTGCTGTGTTGCTAGGAGCCTGTAGGAGCCTGTAGTCGGCTGTGTTCCTTCCATGTTGCTGCAAGCAGTCTGTTTTGGCCTGTCGTTTCAAAACTTATTTCATCTATATTCAGATTTACTCAGAGTGGTCTTACTCTAAGGCTGGCATGTCCCATGAGCCAAGACCTCACTCTTCTTTTGTTTTTTCAATTAATTATATTGATATATTTGCCCTTACCCTCCTTGGCTCTTCTAGTATCTCCTCAGATCCCCACAGTGCAAGAGCTGCCTGAATTCTGAGGGACCAGAAGGCCCATAATATCAGCTCTGGGTCCTCACTCAGGTATCCCCTGCTCCGAGCAGCCTCCGTGGAACTAGAGGCTCAGAGCATGGCAAGGGTCCTCGTCTCCATTACGCTGACCAATGACGTACTCTTGCTGGTGCCCTTTGCAGCATCCTGAGTCGTCTCCTCCTAGCACGGAGGAGCCTTCCTCTCTGGGGACAAAGACATTGGCATTAAACCATTTTTGCCAAGAAATTTTCTAAATAAAAAAAGTGAAATAGGGTAAAAGGGGTTCATTAAGGTACAGGACAGAACTGGATTATTGGTGGTGAGTTTCATGTAGTATCTACAGAGGTGAATTACAGTGATGTACATAAGCTCAGATCATGTTGTGATGTAACGTTCTTTCAGTAAATTTTTGTTAATGCATGTCTTTCCCTTCTTTCCCAGTGACCTACAGAGGTGGTTTGTCTTTTCTTAGAAACAATTGTTTCTCACACAGAGCTGGTTGCTATCAGAGTTTAATATTTTTCTTTCATGAAGTGATGGTGGTAACAGATAATAGATTTTAGGTGGACTTACCTAGAATAGGTTAGCAACCTGCGTAAGGTTGGTTTCCTCTTTGGTCTGGTCTGGTCTGTTTAAGCATTCCTGTGAAATCTAAAATCTACTGTACTAGAGGAGGGAGAAGTTGGTAGGACATAGATAGGATTGCCAGATAGAAGAGATGCTGTCCAGTCAAATTTAAATTCTCTTTTATCTTCGAAATTATAGTAAACATACATAGCATAAATGTCACCATCTTAACCATTTTTAAGCATACAGTTCTTGTTTTTAACCTTTTTTTTTAAGGAAATGTGCAGGCAGGAATGAAGGCAAATAGGCAGGCAGGCACGAAAAGAGAAGAGGAAGAAGCATTTTTATTTTATTTAGTTTTTCATTTGGTTGTTCCCCCTGGCCCCATGTCTCAAACCTAGATCCTTGAGATATATGTGGACTGTGTCCAGTGGCCCTGTCCATTAGGCCACCAAGCCATGTCTAAGCATACAACTCACACTGTTGCACAATCATCCTGACCATCCGAATCCAGAGCTTTCTCATCAATCCCAGACTAAGACTCTGCCCTCACTAAACACTCCCTTTTCCCACAGACCCTGCCTACCTTCAACCTCCCGTCTCTTTGATTTGACTCCTCTAAGAAAGTCATGTAGGTGAACTCCTACAGTATTTGTCTCTTGTGACCAGCTTATCTTATTCAGCATAATGCTGTAGTTGCTGTCAGAATCCTCTTCCTTTGAATCCCTTAAAAGGGATGGATGCCTGGGTCGCTTCTAGCTTCTAGCTACTGCGAATGATGCTGCAGTGAAAGTGAGTATAAAATATCTCTGGCACCTGCTTTCAGCTCTTTTGGGTCAACACCCTGGAGTAAAATTGCTGGGTCCACAGTAGACACAACATTTTCCATTCCCACCACCAGTGCTCAAGATTCCCCTTTCGCCATCCTGCTTACACTATTGCTTTCTCGTTTCCTTTGTGTTTATAATCACTGCCTTCATGGGTGTGCGGTGTCTCCAAGGACTTTTGATTTAGGTTTCTCTGGTGAAGAATGATGCTGAACATCTTTCCATGTGCTTATTTGTCATTTCTATTATCTTCTTTGCAGAAATGGCAAGTCCTTTGCCTTAATTTGAACTTCAGATAAGAATAATTTACTCTGGCATCCAATGTCCCGCACCATATTGGAGATGTATATTACACTACAAACATATCTGTTGCTTATCTGAAACTAAGTTTTCACTAAATGTCTTTTGCTTTGATTTGATAAATCGGACAGCCCCAGAAAGCGAGGACTCTGATGGCTCTAAAACAATCTTAAAAGATTTCACAATTTTGGTAAGATGAGCTCTGAAATACTTCAGTGTATTTTTGTGAGTGTTTGACTGGTAGCCTGCTTTATTAGAAAATTGTAATTTCATTTTTAGATGCCCCAGACTAAATCACTTGCGCTCCATATTCTTTGTGTAACATTGTTGAGCTCCCTTAATGAAATTATAAC
Source organism: Solenodon paradoxus (assembly GCA_004363575.1). Lineage (NCBI taxonomy): Eukaryota > Metazoa > Chordata > Mammalia > Eulipotyphla > Solenodontidae > Solenodon > Solenodon paradoxus. The sequence continues at coordinate 22,106 of RJWH01002378.1, read as the reverse complement.
TCAAGCAAGAGATTTCATTCTCTCGCAGTGAATGAGCTTGGCTGCGAGGGTCCAGGCAAGCCTTGCCATCCCAGGTTTTTTCTTCTTGTTCAGCTGAATGAAGGAGCTGGCATTACGTTTGAGTTATGTATGGTTCTTTCTGAGCACACATTCCATTGTTGCCCATCCCTCCTGGAAACAACAGCTGTTAAAAGGCTCCTGAATGAATGTCAGTGTTAACTCAGGGGCTCTGGAAATCTTGGCTGACGAGAAACAGGCTTGGGTTTTTAAGGAGACAGCAGTTTCTGGCCCGGCCGGGGGGCATGCTTGATGGCCAGGGCACACAGCCACATGGGCAGTTCCCTGAGCATCCACGCTGAGGTCACTACATCTTGGGGACATAGGTGCCTGGGCAGTGCAGACAGTCAGCTCACAGACACCCCACACCGAATCCAGCCAGGGCACCACACTAGCAGACAGAGCTCACCCACCTCAGCACAGAGGCCTCTGTGCATTAGTAGGTGACTCCCTCCTCAGCGTCCCCAAGTGCCCAAGATTCACATGGACCATCGATTCATGCAGACAAGGCACAGCAGCTGGAGCAAGGTCCAGGAGGTTGGGTGTAGGTCCAGTCTCTGCTCCATCCAAACTCCTGGGACTGTGCTCTATGAGGAAGCTATGAAACAGCAACTTTGTCTTTACTTCCTTTATAAGACATTCATCTCTTCTCCCAGTTGTGCTTCTGATCTACATTCAGAGGGGAATTGTTGCTGAGTCTATGGGGAAACCTCTCATATCTAGGAGGCATCCTTGGGCTCCCTCTTCCTCTATGCAGTTGTGGGAGAGTCTGAAATGGGCTGACAGAGCAAGGTTGGATCTCAGTTTATCTAACAGTCCAAGTGTTAAACCACACGTCATGCACAAAACCCAGGGCTGAGTCCTCCTCGGAGCACATCCAGGGAGGAATGACACCTCCATGGCATCAGCAGCTAGTCCTTTCTCTCCACTGATCTCCCCAACACTGACAAGGCAGCCAGCTGGGTTGTGTGCCTGTTCTTGCCTTTACCTGCCCAGCACCAAGCAGCAGATCAGGTCCTCCCAGGTTGCAGGACCAGGAGCTCTGCATAATGCCTTTCCTTCACATACTTTGGGCCCATAAGGATGTCCTCCACAAGTGTGGACCTCATGTGATTGTGGGGTATCTTTGCAGGCGTTTCCTCTGTGGAATGTCCCCCACCCCAGCATTTTGCAAGGCATGCTCTGAGAGGATGCCATAATTTTGAGGGACATGTAACAAGAGGAAGAGAGACACCAAAAATAGCAGAAGATGGAAATCGTAAAGTTTAAATGGAATGGAGAGAGGGCTCTAACAATACTCTAAGAAATTCAATAAAAGACTGAACCACAATGAAGTGGCTGAAACCCAGTGACCTCGCACCTCCTGTCCAAACCCTCAGCAATAAGAATATATGAAAGTGCTGAGCTTTTTGAGGCCAAAGTGCATTTCCCATTCTTCTCTCTCTCCAGACAAAGGAAGCGTGCTGTCTGCTTTCATCGCTCCCTTCAAGCACCTGAGTCCCGGGGCACCCAATACAGAGGATGAAGACAATTTAAGTAAGTGTTCTCTTCCCAAATGGGGGTCCCATTGCCATGAGCAGAGGGGTTTCCTGAACCCAAAAAGGTGAAGGTACATGGATGATGGAAGGGGGGCACTCGGGCCTGGTCAGAGCAGGGCTCTGCTCCCATCTACTCTAGACTCCCCTCCCCACCTGAATCCTTCCCCACCTGGAGTCCCTTCCTCACCTGCATCCCTCCCTACTTACATCCCTGCCCACCTAGAGTTCCTTCCCTACATGGAATGTGTCCTCACCTTAGTAGGAGGAAAGTATCATTAGTGATGGTGTGACTGAGAACTCCAGGGACTATAGGGAAAAACCAGCTCCCTTGGACCATCCCTCCAAACCAAGAGAACAAAAATGAGCTCTCTCTGAATAGTTGGGATAATATCTAACAAGGAAATGCTGGATGGCTGCTGCCTGTCAAGGTGTTTCTGGCAGGTGAGACTGGGCAGACTCCTAAACAGCACAGTGTGGAGGCAGCAGGACTGGTTTGGGGGTCTCTCTCAGACATCCCTCAGACCAGAAGGAGGCCCCCGAGGAGAGGGCATGCTGGGTGCTGGGCCGGCAGCATTCTGCACACCCTGCTCTTGCCGTGGCACATGATGAGCAATGAGAGGAAAACCCTCCAATCACAGGGCCACTCTGCATGTCAGCACTCCTGACAGATGGGCCACTTTTCAACAGAGAGGGCAGAGGGCTGCTATCTGAGGTGATGAGGTAGACACTTAGAGATGCTCCCCAGATGGCCGATCTGAGAAGCAGCCCGGGAGGGTTTGTATGAACCTCTGTCCGTTTTGCCACCACTTTAGGAGACACAATGCATCCACATAAGCAGCCCCTCCCCCAAAACACAGCTAACAAGATTGGAAACTCGCTCATTACCTTGGAGCATTCTGCAAAAGCAAGCCACAGAAGCAGCAAGCATTTGTTCTATTCCAGCGCATTCCTGCCTGTTCTAGATGCAGGAGCCAAGTTGTGATGGATGAGGAGGCCCGTGATCATGGAGTTTCCTCCCAGGTGTCAGAACCAAGTCCACGCACGAGGGTCCCGGTGAAGATGTGGACCAGCGGTTGTTTCTGTTCCCTCAGATTTCAACTGGGAATGTTCAAGAAATTGGTCGACTTATTGATAAGTACTTCAGAAATTTGGACTACGTATCATCTACATTTAAAAGCATGCACGCACACACTTGTGGACAAAGCCTTGCTGAGGCAGGAGGAACAAAGGCAGGAGAGCTGGCTCTTGCCTGACGCCCGTCTCCCTCAGGAGAGCACAGAGGCATCACTAGGGTGAGGGATGCTTTGGGGCGGGATTTGTAATGCGGGCAATGCTGTCCCTCTCTGTCCCCACACTCTGGAGGCCTGAGAAGCCACGTGTGGGCCTCTGAACTTGGCCAGTGCCTTCTCCTGGAGGTTGTTCCACCGTGCCTCCAGGACAGCCACCGTGGGACAGTGCGGAGGAGCCAGAGGGCAGGGCCCGGTCCATCACTCAGCCACGAGCCACATAGCTCCAGCCTTGGTGCCTTGTGTGTGACCGGTATGGGGATGTAACCTGACCTGGAGCTGGGGCCTGAATCACAGTCCTGCGCAGGCGTTTGAGACAATCACCTGGAGCCAGTGAAGGCTGATTGGAGTGCTTGAGACAGGATGCTCACAGGGCGAGCAGCTGGTCCCTGGACCCCACTCCTGGGAGCCCCTCCTGTGGGCAAGGCCCTCAGAGAGGACACTTGCCCTCCCCGACCCCATGGACAGCCATGGCAGATGAGAGCACTCTCCTGGCTGCACAGGTAGATGTGCATTGTTTTAATGTGTCGGGAAAGAGGCCACCCATGGAGAAGGGTATGCAGCCAACGTGGGGTCCTCTGAGGGCCTTATTCTCCAAGTGGCCTGTTCATAAGCCATGAAGTCTGTGGGCGAACTTCGCTGCGGAAGGAATTTCACCTGGAGAGTAAAACAAAGTTGCAGCCATGACAACATAAAGTTCAGGCTCTGTCCCAGAAGACGCTCCTTTTACTGTTGAACTGGTCCATTCGGGGGAATTGCATTGATTGCACTTTATCAAACATGAGGTTGGCCTTGCAGGCCAGGGCTGGATCCATGCCACAGAGCCGGGTGGAGACATCCATGCTGCCTTCTCTGCCAACAGCACCCAGTCGGAGGGCAGCAGGTCCAATAGAGGGCTCACCCTGAGCTGGAGCCAAACCCACATCTGCGCATTTGTAAAACCAGCAGGGGACACAGCCCAGAGACTGCAGCAGCAGGCACAGGACAGGCACAGGACTCTGCATTCACAGCGATTATCCTGGGTAGTCTCCAGCCACAGTCCCATCATGGTGGTTACCTTCACAGTGACAGTCACAGGACACTGAGTGTCAGGAGGGGCACCTGACCACTGCAGAGCAGGTTCAGGAGGCGTGGTCCTGGGGCCGTACCCCAGGCCCAAGCACAGCTGAGATCATCTGGTGATCCCGCCACTTTAATTTGATGAACAGTCTCACTCCTGTCCCACTGGGAGAATTAATAAGAAATTAGCTGATTCAGGCCAGTTTCTAAGCAATCTGAGTGCAGTTTGAGGGCTGTTTGGGTTTTTTCCCATCTTTCCGTTAACTTTGGGGAACTGGTAGTGTCACTCGATCCATGCCACTGGGTTTGGCACCCCCAGAAGCTGGGGCTCCTGGATGCAGCGTGCCTCCAGTGCACTGAAACCTGAGCCTGATGTTGGGCAGACACATCTCCCCAGCAGGGGCTGTGAATGGATGTCCTTTGTCTCCAATGTATAAAGTCGAGGTTCACACTGCTGACCAGCATTTCCTCTGCAATCTAACACTTTGTGGAAGCAAAAGTGTAGAGAAACACCAATACAAACCCCTCACAATTTAGAAAAGTAAACTCATGAATAGACGGGGTTTCAGCAACCCACGTTCAAACCTAGCCTGGGCTTGGGGGAGCCCCCACTGAGCCATGGGGGGCAGGAGTTCTGCTTGTGAGCTAAAAGGACAAGAGCCTCACCTTCCCCAGATGACACCTCCTGGGCCTTCCAGAGCATCCTGGTGCCACAAACACACTTCTTTCTATTGGTCCCCAAACCGGCAATGTAAGGACATGGGGTCGCTGAGAGATGGACAGGAGTGTGGGCCCGCCCAGACACCTTTCCAAGCTCATGCTCAAGTGCTTAATGAGGGAAATCTCATTCCTGACCTCGCAGAGCTGCCTGGACCCCTGACTCCCACGGAGGAAGCTTGGAAACAAAGACGGCCACTTGCACGCACATCCACAGGCTGACCACTCTTGTCATCTCCAGGGCACAGATAATGATCTGCAAATCGCAGACAGGCCAGGACGCCCACTCCCCATAGCAGCCCTCCTGCGAGTCACCATCTCCAGTCCACCTGCTGCGTAACCTCAGGTCCATACTCCCCTTTGACCTCATCCAGGGCTGGAACTTTCCCTAAGGGGCCACGTTATTGGGAAAGAAGGCCCAAATAGCCAGTCCAGAGATGCTAACCTTCACACATACCTCCTGCACCTTTGCCTCACATTTCCTGCAGAGATAAACCTCCGCGGACACAACGAAGCCACCCTCCCGTTACACTCCACCTTCTCTGGTTTCTCTGCTGGAACCTGCCACTGTTGGATTGCAGATGACAGCATGTCCGCTTCTAATATGTACACCTAGAGAGTTCTGCTTCATGCAAGACTTAAAGTTGCTTTCATCGTGTCCAGACCTGTTCAAGAATGTGGACGTCCCACACCCTAGGTGCATACATCCGGCGCCTGCAGCAGGCCTGTGTCCGCAGGCCGTGGGAGCAGAGTTCTGTTTTGTAAAGTACGAGTGATAAGCACCAGTCTCACCAATACTTCTGCCACAGTGCATCCTGGGACACATCCCCATGGGGCGCTTCCCCATTCTCACCAGAGCCTTGCAAGGCGCTGTCCAATGAAGCAGCCCAAAAGCCTGTGGTTTCTGTTCCTCAAACCAGCACAGCATTGTCAGTCTTGACCACGTGTCTGTCCGAGGGTGGGCAGGACTCAGCATCACTTACAGGAGAAGGAGAGGCCAGCTCGACAGCAAAGCCCACAACTCAGTGGGCTGGAGGCTCCAACAGACCCATTGGACAGTGCCCATCCCACTACATTTTTACTTAAAATGTTGAAGCGAGGGTCCGAGAAGAGAAAGTTGAAACTGGATATGGGGCGTGCAGAGCCAGAGGCTGGTGTGCAGGCACCCGAGAACCACATTTCAGATGGCCCTCTGCAGGCCAGGCCTCTGATGACACAGTCGTTCAGGACAGAATGAGTAGCGCAAGGCTCTTTCCCCAGAGGCTCCGGTTGTCAGGGCTCTGGGCTATGCGGCCTTTATCACAGCTCCTCAGCTCAGCTTTGCCTCCGGTACCTGGAAACACACTGGCTGCTGGGCCCGGAACTCTCATTCCCAAGTACAGGCAGCCCAAGGGCAGAGACTGCACCGTCATCAGGCCACTGGGATAAAGAGAGGGCTGGGGCCGCTGCGTGCCTTCCCTAGCTGGGGTTGGCCCCTCATCATCCCCGGTGTCTGGGGCATGCTGAACTGTGTCACCTCTGGCTGGAGGATGATGCCAGGGTCCCTCCTTGCTACTGAAGCCTTGTCAGGACTGTGGCGCCAAGAAGACCTGGGAGCCGATGGGAAGGAAGTATAGACCGTTCCCATGCTGGGAAAGGCCTCTCTGACCTTCAACATTGCCCAAAGCTGGTAGAAAGGACTACTTGCTTTGGGGATGTTTGGGAACAGGGTGCCTGTGCACCAGATGCGCTGGCCTCAGTCCCCACTTCACAGTCAGGCTCCCACGAATGTTGGGTAGCACAGTCGGAGGGATCTGGCTCCCCAGGCACAAACACCCATGAAGTCGGCCCCGCAGGCCCCCCTCCCCCACCCCACCCCAGGGCACACAGTCCCTGCTGCTGCCTAGAAGCAGGGATGCTGCTTGCGCCTCCCACCTCCAGCACAGAGCCGCAGCGGTGCCTGTGCCCAGTCATGACTGTCTGCTCTCGCCTCCAGGTACCAGCAGCGCAGAGGTGAAAGAGAACCGCAATGTGAGTAACCTGGAGGCCAAGCCCGTGCCCGCCCCCGACAGAGCCCGCGGGGCGCCAGGGCTGAAGCGGAAGCGGCCCCTGGAGGAGGGGAACGGCAGCCAACCCTGCCGGCTACAGCTGCTCTGGAGGCGGCTGTCGTGGTCGGCGGCGCCCAAGAACGCCCTGGTGCAGCTGCACGAGCTGAGGCCAGGCCTGCAGTTCCGCGCCGTGTCCCAGACCGGCCCCGTGCACGCGCCCATCTTCGCCGTGGCCGTGGAGGTGAACGGGCTCACCTTCGAAGGCACGGGCCCCACCAAGAAGAAGGCCAAGATGCGGGCGGCCGAGCTGGCCCTCAAGTCCTTCGTGCAGTTCCCCAACGCCTGCCAGGCCCACCTGGCCATGGGTAGCGGCCCCAGCCCGCCCACGGATTTCACGTCGGACCAGGCCGACTTCCCCGACACGCTCTTCAAGGAGTTCGCACCCTCGGCGCCCCGCGAGGACTGCCCCGGACGCCACCCCGTCGACCCCGAGCTGCTGTCCACAGCCTGCCGGCGAGGGCGGCTGCTCTGCCACACGCTGGACCTGGTGGCACCCGCGCGGCCAGACAGACCCCGGCCGGCACCCGCAGCCCCCGGCGAGCGGAACCCGGTGGTGGTGCTGAACGAGCTGCGCTCCGGCCTGCGCTACGTGTGCCTGTCGGAGTCTGCCGCGACGCCGCGGGCCAAGAGCTTCGTCATGGCCGTGTGCGTGGACGGGAGGACGTTCGAAGGCTCCGGACGCAGCAAGAAGCAGGCCAAGGGGCACGCGGCGCGGGCAGCCCTACAGGCCCTCTTCGACATCCGCCCACCTGGCCTGAGCCCCAGCAGGAGTAGAGGTCGCCTCCTGCCCCAGGTGAGGTTCTCAGCGCCCTGCAGGTAGCTCTCCCGGATAAAAGCGGTGTGAGCTGTAAGTAGAGAGCTGCCCCCCGGGTGCACGCCAGACGCCAGGCTTCCCCGCCCCTTTCCAGGCTCATGACGAAGAACAATGTTCAGGCCTTGGGGAGAGGTGTTGTGGCTGGAGGACAGGACAGGGAAGGTGGGCACCTCCAGGGGCAGATGCGGGAGGGACGGGCCAGCACCTCTGTAATGCAGATGCCATCCAGGGGCAGGATGAGACTGGGCTCCCAACCAGGAGGATCCACAGGGAAGGCAGGTGGATGGCTAGCCCTGCAGTGACACAGCCCAGCAAGTGGGAGGGCCCAGAGCCTAAAATGGTGGTCCTGGGCTTGGGTCTAGTGTCCTACTAGTGAGACTGCAGCCAGGCCAGCAGACATGAGTCCTGTGTGTCTGGTTCTGACTGTGAGCACCCCAAGTGGGTTCACATGACAGGGCCGGGGCTGGGCTCAGAAAGAAGGATTCCGCGGATACCCAACATCTGACCCCTGCAGACCTTCTCAGGTGCAGCAAAGGTTGGCTTTCAGAATTTCACCTTTGCTCTGTTGGGAACCTTTTAAGCACTGTCCATGTGTGGGAACTGTTCTTATGCCGTTTACGCTTTCCAAATCTTGTAATGGCTCAGTTATGCAAATTATCTTTTCTCATTCCATTTTGGAAATTATTTGTGAGCATCACTGATGTATTAGTGACAGGAAATCACCTTTATTTGTGTTTGGCATTACTGGAGGAAGAAACAGCTTATCTAGTTCAAAGTTCCCACGCCATGGGATCATAATTTGACCCGCGTAGGCAAGGCCCAATAAAAACGCAATCCCCAGAGGCTTTCCGGCTGGGCCTCAGTGTGTCCAGAGGCCCCAAGAACATGTCCTGGCTGGGGAGCACTCTGTTTGGGTGCTGGCTGCCCACCCGAACCTGAGCACCACAGGGAGTCAACGGAATGACTAAGAGCCCCTGGGCTCATCAGGTTGGAACACAGACCTTGCTTTGTAGCAATCATTTGAACCCAGGAAGCAGTACACCGGTTAAGACCACTGCCCCAGAGTTAGACCCCCTGGGATCACTGCCTGGTGATGGAGGGCAGCCTGGGCCAGCTGCATTAGGAGCAGACACAAGCAGCCTCTTTATGACACTCCAGGGGACTGGCGGAGTGCTTACCACAAAGCAGCACCACCCACCACCCCTCACAGCCCAAGAAGACTGCCCAGTGGGCATAGAACCAGGGTCTTTGTCCCGGCCTTCCTGCGCCCTACTTCTTCCTGCCACGCAGGTGGAGGCAAGCTGGAGAGTGAGGGCTGAGGACACAGGGCAGACAGGGTTGCAGTAAGGCCACCAGCTGCCTGCAGCTGGCCACACCAGGCCAGCTGGCTCCAGCACTGGGAGGTGCAGTGTGACTCTCCCTCCTCCAGGTGTCCCTCACTTGGTAGTGCAGAGCCTTCTAGAAGGACTGGATTCTGCCCTCCAGGGCCTCCCTGAGGCCACTGAGGCAACTGAGGTTTATAAACAAGCATGGAGGAGATGGTATCCTGAGTTTAGAAGTAGGGAAGAGCTTTTCTGGTCAGAGATAATTCTGCCAAAACCCCACTCCCCACCCTTGCCCCACAGGCACCCTGCAATCTGGATTGGAATTAGCTGGCAATTTCCCTGCCTTCAGGCCAAGGTCTCTTTCCCTCCCCTCTTCTCTCCCCTCCCCTCCCACTCATTCTCTCATCATCCTGAGCCCGTCTGCTCTGTGTAAGTGTGCAGTCACCCTGACACTTCTGGCCTGATCCATGGCACCTTCCAAACCATCCTGTCACCCTCCTCGTGCGTCTCAGAGCTTACTGCTGTTGGACAGCATTGTGGGCTGTGGGAGGACTGGGTCCTTGCGTGGACAGGGGGCTGTCATGGGCTTGGGGCCCCAAGACCTTACTGCTGGGTGGCTGCTAAGTGCTGTGGGGAAGCAAAATCTTCAAGTTTGGTTGAGGGGATGGCGTTTAAGATGACCTGGGTTCTTAGTTGTATATAAAACCCAAAAAGCACAACTTTAAATAAAAACGAGAGGGGAATTTCTTCAAATACATTCTTGAACACCAAGTTCCATAGTCACTTGTCCACTGACCCGGGTGTTAAATTGGAAAATGCTCTCGGTGTGTCTCATGTGCTTGAAGGAGAAGGCCAGTGGGAGGTGACACCATGGATGCTGCTGACACAGGGACCCTCTGTGGACTAAGAAGGTGTCATTTTCCTACAGGGAACTGCTTTGGTCTTCTGAGCTCAAGGATGTAGAAAATGTCCATGAGGAAAAGTTTATAAGCAGCTTGTAAGCAGCTGATCCTAAGTGGAGTTGTACGGGTTGTTTATATTTTATATTTTATACAAAGAGAAATACCCAAGGAGCCCTCACACCCCATTCTACTTCCACAGCCATGCGGCACTCATGCATCCTGACATAGACTTAACTGCAAAGATATGCATTTAGCCAACATTTTAGGGAGTTCTTGTGATTGATTAGGACACTCCAGGGATGCAGAGATGTGCAGGAATACAACACAGTCCCCTACATGCTTAGAGCACTAATTGGGCACCAAGCATTTAAGACACTGAGAAAGCAAAGAGAGACTCAATAAAGTTCCTGAAGCTCACAGTGAATGTGACAGATATGACAGTAATCACACAGTATTAGGTGATTGCTTTTGTGGATTGCTGCAGCCATAAGAGTTGTATCTGATGATTGCAAATCGGGTAACATTTCAGTGCATTGCAGAATCCTTTGTCTGAAAGCATCCTGCGGTGAATCCTATGGTAAAGCAAAGAACCGTGTTGAAGTGAATTGGTGCTGAATTTATGCATTTCATACATTTGAACATTTTGCATATTGGAGTTTCTTAAAATGTGAGTCATGTTTAAAAATCAGTGGATTTTACAACCAAATTATTTTTGAATAAGAACTAATTATGTTTACATTTGTCGTGAAGATACATGGAAGCACGCTCTGAATGGTCATATTAACCACAACAGCCAAGTGTGAAACCCATTTAGCACTATTCAAATCCAAGCTCCATGGTAAGGCATTTGGAAGGCCACTTATTTGTGATGGACACATACTTTGACTTATATGCACTCAACAGGATTAAACAAGAGATAAGCTATTGCGAAAACAAAAAGATATCAGGATGTGCAATTTTTGCTTTGGTGACTTTTGAAATCAAAGAAAAATGATAAAGTATTTCCTATTTAAGCAGAGTCTCAGTCTTATTTAAAACATACCAAAATATTTCTTAAAGTTCAGAAAAGATATAAATGACTGAAATTTGTTCAGAGTCCAATAATGGTTTGTAAAGAATTGTGCTTGCAAAGAAATTGGTTTCCAGATATCCAGTCATCTATCCATCCATCCATCCACCTAACCATCTGTCTGTTCATCTGCTATCCATTCTTCCATCCATCCGTCCATCTTTTCATTCATCCATCCATTTGTCTATCATCATCCATTCACCCATTCATATATCCACCTCTTCATCTGTTCATTCAGCTGTTCTCCCATCCACCATCCAATGTCTTCTTGTTAATCCATCCATCCACCCACTCATCCTTTTGTTAATTCATTTTTCCATCCATCCATCCACTCATCTGTTCATTCATCATCCATTTGTCCATCCGTCTGTCCATTTATCTATCTTTCCATCCATCTACTTGTCTACTTGTTCATCCATTCACCCATCCATTCACCCCATCTACCCATCCATTTATCCTTTTAATAAATGTTTAATGATCGGTACTCTGCCCCAGGAATGTTCCAGGTGCTAGGAGTGCACAAGGGTGGTGAGATAAAGGAACGTGTATGAGTCATGACTCTGTAGAAGCATATTCATGTTAATATATGGAGTATTTATGAAAGTGTGTACGTGAGTGCAGGAAAATATTCTTACTGTCTTGAAGCTTATTTCTCTGTAGGAAGTGAGAGCAGTGAGCTCTGAGGCTCATGGGCACTAGTCTCAGCCATCAGGCATGAGGCAGAATATTTCCAAATGCGCTAGTCCCCAAAAAGCCTGCTGGCTCTCATGCTCTGCATCATAATGAACTCATCCATAGACGCTACTAGCTGGTCCATGTACTGCCAGACCCTGAGCACCCCCTTTATTCCTAGGTACCCCCTCTGTATCCCCAAGAGTCCCCTCTACACCCTCTGGGCACCTATCTCTCCAAGGCCTGGTGCTGACAGAGGCAAGTCCAGTGGGATGTTTGCCTGTCTCGTGGCCTCACCCCAAAGAGTGCAGAAAAGTCCCCAGAAATCTCTCCTGTGCCTGTGACCAAACTCTTCCCACTATTCCAACAACCAGATTTGCTGGATTTCTCTTGGGAGCTGTGTCTGCATTGGGCATTTTCTGCCATCTTCCAGAGACTCATGTCATTGGAGCAGCAGGAGACTGTGCTCAACTTGGCTACCCTGTCCCCGGCTCCACTCTGCTGTGTTCTGCAGTGAGCAAGAGGGGCCAGTGTGCAGAGGAGGGGCACCCCTGGCACCAGTCATCTCCCCCAGTGGCTTCCCTCTGCACTTCCCTTGACACCACTGGCTGTGCAGGTGAGCCTCCCAGCTCTTCTCCAGCCAGCCCCTCGCCCCCTGCCACACACAGCTTGTCTTCTATTTCCTATACTTGTGCCTCAGCCAGACCAGCAAGACACTAAGCTGTAAGGACAACCGCCTGGAAGACCCACGCTCCCACAAACTCCTGGTAGAGGCAGCGGACTGAACACTTTGGAGCCCACCTGTCGGGTCTGAATCAAATGCCACCCATGGCTGTGACTGGACTGTGTCCAGGAGAGGCACAAGGCTCTCTGGACACCAAGTTCTTCCCAGTAAAGCAGCAGGCCCTGCCCCAATGCTGTGACACAGAATGACTCTAAAGTAAGCAATTATGGCACAAAAGTTAATCAAAACCAAGAGGAAGGCAAGCAAAATTGAGTAGCTCAGCTAAGTCCGGGCGCTGCTAATGAGCTTGGCAATGAACAAGAAACAGACAAGCAGTCCCTTTAATGAGCTCAGGGACGTGTGTCGGAGAGGGTCACTGGCAACTGAAGCTCGGTGTTAGCACAAGTTCCGGCCCAAGACCAGAGCAGAGTCCCTGCATCCAGCTGGGTTCTGCAGAGGCCCGCTGAAATCTGGAGGGACTTCCTTTCCTTTTTCCTAAGGACGGATCCTGAAAATACAGAGAAAAGGAAAAGGTAACTCTTTCTCAACGTAATCAGATAAATTAGTTTGATTTAATAGTTTAGTTAAACAAGTCACTTGAAAGTTTGGGAATTTTTTTCTCAAATAAAATGATATCTCCGAACTGCATTGATTTAATTAACCAGTGAGTTGTTTCTGTGTTGAGATGATTCCATCATAGAACTCACAGGGAAGGCAACTTACTGAGTTTCCAGTGTGATCCCCTTCTCCCTCTCCGTGGGTAAACATCTGTGCTAAATTGAGGGACTTCCAATTCATACATCAAAATATCAAAAATATGCCATTCTTTGTTGGAATATTTTCATTTATCAGCAACAGGTATTTAACTCCTATTAGATGTCAAAAACTAAGTCACTACACTGGTTAGCAAGCATATCCAGTCTAAACTTTCCAGACTGAGGGCTTCAGCACTCTGGTTCACTGATCTCAATGTTCAGATGTAGTATATATAACTAGAGAAAACAGCAGTGATTTCCAAATGAAGTCAACCAAGCTGTAACCAAGGCTGGGAACCACATCACAGATCTGTCTCACAGGCAAAGGAGAGTTCAGAAAAAGCACAAAAGCTTGCTAAATCCTAGAGGATGGATCCAAAGTTAATAAACATCATTGATGGCTTTTTAAAGTCCCACAGGTGCAAATTGTATAGATGACCCCCCCCCCCAGAGGAACAGAAGGAAACGTTTCCTTCTCCTGACAGCCTCTCAGCAACTTTCTGTCTCTAAAGACTTGGCTTTCTGGGCATTCCATGGAAATGGAATCAAACAAAATATCATCTTTTATGTAAAGCTTCTTTCACTTAGCTTCATTTTTTTCAAAAGTCACCCACTGCAGAATGTATCAGTATTTCGTTCATTTTTATGACCAACTAATATTCCATTTTCTGGATAAGGATTTTCGTTATCCATTCAACATTTGAGTTGTTTCCACACTTTGGCTATTCTGAATAATGCTACTACAAATGTGTGAGTGCACATTTTGTGTGAACAGAGGTTTTCATTTTTCCTGGGTGTATGTGCCATGATGGAATTCCTAAGTCCTAACACATGTTAACACTTGGAGAAACTTGCACTCTCTTTCAAACTAGCAGCACCATTTCAGTCCCACCGGAAATGAACGAAGGTTCCAATTTCTCAATATCCTTGCCAGCACACATTGTCCGTCTCCTTATTTTAGCCACCCACCCTGCGGGGTGCAGACTGGAACCTCATCATGGTTTGGCTCCGCATTTCTGTAATGACTCGTGATGTTGGGCATTCCAATGTGCCTCTGTGATCTGTACATCTTCTTGGAGAAAATATCCATTTGGATTCTTGGACTGTTTTTCATCTTTTCCTTTTTCCTTTCCTTCCTTAATATTTCTTTATATGTTCTGGATGCTAGTCCCTTATCATAATGTGACTTGAAAGATTTTCTCCTGTTCTGTGTATTGTCTTTTCACTTTCATGATGTTCTTGTTATTTTTATTTTTAAAGGCAAGGTGCAGACAAGAATGAAGTTGAGTCAGCAGATAGGCAGGAAGAGAAATAAGCGTTTTTATTTTGTTTGGATTTAATTCGCACTGGTCGCTTCCCCTCCACCCACCCAGATTTAGGACTAGAACCCAGGGGTATGTGGCTTGCTCCTTTGGAGGCAATCAACCCAACCACTGATCCACCAGGGTGTGCCAAGTGATAATGTCCTTTTAACTACAAGTTTTTAATTTTGATGACTTGAGTGCATCACTTGGTCGATGTATTTATGTTTCATTTTGTAAATTGTGTATGGACATCATAGTTAGGAAATCATTATCTAACACAAGGTCATGGAGACCTGTTTCCCTATTTTCTTCTATGAAATGGTTTCTGCTGGACTCCCAGCACCATGTACAGTGCATTGTGCATAGTGAGCACCTATTCCCGACCTGGGTTGGCGTTGGGGGTCATCAGCCTTTCCTATTGAGTCTGATATTAGCTTTGGGTTTTCCAGAAGCATTTTTCAGGTTGAAAAGGTTCTTCTACCCTCATTGGTTGCATATGTCTCTTTCTCTAATTTCTATGTATGTGTGTTTTTTACAAATTGTATGAAAGCTTCCTATCATCCCCAAATGACGGATATGCATTTGTGAAGTAAACAACTTTGGACATATTCTACAGCAAAACACTTGAAGACATGAAGTTCAAGAATGGCAGTGATGTGGCCTTGAAGGAGGCGGCTCAATGCTCATGCCGAGTGCCCAGCTGCCGCCATTCACGCAGACAGGCAAGGAGCCGTGAGCATGTCTGAGTCCACCAGTCACTTCTGTAGATAGGTGCCTCCATCCCACATTCAGATACAAATGAATGGAAATACCCAAGTAATAAAATATCATTCAAGGGGAGGGATCACTGACCAGGCGTCTCAGTCCTGAGGAACTTTGCAGCCACATCTCCAGTGTCTGGGAAGACAGAGATCGATGACCAGCTGTACTAGGGGAAGGCCCTGCTGGGAGCCATCTCAACAAGATGACCACCCAATGGCCCAATGGCACCAGCTCGCCATGCCTGGGACCACCATGACTTTCCTGTGTCCAGACAAGGCAGTGCCCAAGGTGACTGCGACCCAACCCAGGCCAGTGATGACTGGAAGATGCGTGTCCTGGACAGAGACATTGAGCAGCATGTAAAATGTCTCCAGGTCTGAACAGTGGAGCAGAACAGCCAGGCTCAGGTGCTCATGGGCAGAAACCGCACCTGGGGGATTAAGGATGTTCACAGGGCACCCCAATGTGTCTGGCCTGGGGATGGACAGTGGGACTTGCTGCCCAGTGTGATCAACAAAGGAGAAGAGTGGCAGCCGGGCCCAACCAGCCCAGCAGACAGACAACGGCGCCAACATTTGAATGCCTGTCTCTTCTGTCTGCGGTAGAAGGATTTGAGTACATGATACATTTTAATAGGCTTACATATTTAAACTCTTACAAAGTACTAGAACACATTTAATGGCAGAGGTTTTCCTTATTTTGTCACTGTTGTCAGCACCCGGATTTCTGATGTCCATGTCTCATCTGGCAGCAGGAAGGCGGGCCAGTCTCAGGCGCATCTGCCAGGCTCTGCCCGCAGTCGCCAGGCTGCAGGGGGTGAGCACAGTCTGCCTTCCGGTCTTGGAAGTCAGCACCCTGATGACTGCAGGGCTGGTCCTTGATCAGCAAAGGGAGTCAGCGCCCCAGGGTGACTGGCATCCCCCCATACTGCACCCACAGCCAGGGCAGAGCTGACAGAAGAGGCAGCCTGGAGTGGGCGTAATGTCCCACCCTGACCAGAGTATGCGCGGGTGGGCCACAGGAAGTCTCACTGCCTTGTCTTGGAGACATGTGCAGCTAGACTGTCCTTAACTAGGACATGAAAGGTCAGTGCCTCCGACCCCTCAGCATGACTTCTATGTCTTCTTCCTCTCATTAGAAACCTTGAGGCACCAAAGCCACCCTTGTCCCAGCCCCACATCTCACTCCAGAGTCCCAGACCCCCTTTCCCCACAGAGGCACAGTCTCGCTGCCCGATGACAGCCACCCTCCACCCCTGACATCTGTACCTTCAACATCTCAGAGTCCACACACTTTTCCACACCTGTGATACCCTCCTGTGGGTCCCACCACTTTCCAATCGGACTGTCCCACACCTCCCTGCTTTGATCTGGAGTCCCTATTTCGACCTGACCTGGCCATGTTCCCTAGCTGCTCATCTTCAGGCCCTACCCTGCTTATATCACAGCCCATGTTTTCCATGAGGGCAGCCCTGTGTCCTGAGAGCAAGACTCAATGGACAAGGAGGCCCAGCAGACAAGGAGAGCCCACCTGGAATGCCCTTACCATCCGCCACCCTCATTGACCTGTCAGTTGACAAGCCCTTGGCCTCTCTTCTGGCCCGTCTGGCCTGGGTCCTGTGCACTTGTTCCCGCCCTGTCTGTTACAGGTCCCAGCGATCACATGGGCTCAGTGGAGTCTCAAGAGTGGGTTACGCCCTCTTGGGCTTCTCCTCGCTCTGTTCTCCCTCTGGGTGCCTCCTCTGCTGCCTCATGAAAACAAACTGCACACAAGGATCCAGAGGAAAGAGGACACTCAACGTGACAGAAGTGGACCCTGGATCATCCTCATATGGGGCACAGCCTTCTCACTTAGTGTCACCTTATCACTAGCCAGCGTCGCAGAGGTTTCAAATAGGGGACTCTTTTTCTGCCTCTCCGTTGGCTCTCACTGGGGGTTGTTGGACAGCTGCGGAATTTTCTGCGAGAACACTGAGTCAAGTACCAGGAACATTGCTTCACTCCTGATAACCGATGAGTGACAAACTGAAAGCCGTTCAGCCTTTTATGATGAAAAACTCCTAAAAGTGGATTTCTTACCTCAACAAGGTGATTTAGTCTCTGTATTTTGAACTTCAGCGTCAAGACAGCAAAATGGATGTTTCCTGAGTGGAAAAGGCCAAATTCGGTTGCATTCAATCTTCCAAATTCATAATTTCTTAATATTTGCACAGCTATGATTTTAAGTTTTCATCTCCTTCTCTTTTCTAACGATTTCCTGGGCTAGTAAACAAAGCCTCAAAGCAAGCAGCCAAAATGGAGCTCGCAGACCCCATCTCCCTGAGCATCAGAAGGCACCGCACAGCCTCACCACACTGGGCACAGGCAGGCAAGCTCGACTTGAGGGCCGGGCTGCTCCCCACAGCATGTCCTGGGGTCAGCAGAGCATTCTTACAACATGTGATTTCCAGGGCTTGCTACTCCTGGTGTGCTGCCTTCACGTTATACTGTCCCTGCCCTTGAACAGGGAGCAGCACTCTGAGAAAGGACCCACATCAGGACGGGCCCACCCTGAGGGCCTGCTGCATGGGTGCCTCTGTAGCTTCCCCCTTGGCCTGGGCAGTGTGGGCTGTCATCTCTCTGAGCTGATAGTGGACTCACATGCGCCAGATGATGCCAATCCATGTGTCTGACCCAGTTCCCCTCCAGCACCACACCTGCTAAATGAGAACAGTGACCCGTTTGAGGTCTGGGTGTTGGATGGCCCACCCAGCTCTCTGGAACCCTCAGTTTCACATGTTCCTCTGTGTGTGTGTGTGTGTGTGTGTGTGTGTGTGTGTGTGTGTATGTGTGTGTGCAGTTCGGTGTGACTCCATGCACCTGTAGGTCTGTGCATCTATCACATAAGGACACAGGGTGCCCAGCACTGACACACCGTCCTCCTGTCTCTCCACCAGCACTGAATCGCTGGGGGCGTGGCTCTGGGGTTCATTTCTCTCTGCCTGGTGTTTTGTGTGCACTGTGTGCCCTGGCAGCTCATGTCCACCACTGGGGAGAAGCCCACTGGGTGCTGGACACAGCTTGTCACCTCTGACCTTGGAGGAGTACCAGCTTGGCCCAGCTACAATGACAAGGACACCACCATCAGCAGAGGCAACTGGCTATCTGTGGTGAATTCAGAATTCCACTTCTCTGGGATAATTGCCCAAGAATGCAATTTCTGGGCCATATGGGACTCACAGGCTGAGTTTGAAAAGAAGCTCCAGGCAGTTCTCAGAGAGGCTGCCCCTTCACTCAGGACCCACGCCCAAGGCGGGGGCCGGGTTCTGTCCTCTGTCTTGTCTGCCTGCCAGAGCAGCATCTCCGCCTGCCAGCCCCAACACCCTCAGCGCGGCTCAGTTCACATTTCCGAATGACCGCTGCAGCTGCCCCGCTCGCACACTGATGCTGTCTGCATATCCTGTCCCTGTCACCAAAATGTCTCCCCCTGTCTTGCCCATTTTAAAATTGCTTGTTTTCACCAATGAGTTTCATATATTCTAGATACCACAACTCTCAGATGTTGATATTGCAATTATTTCCACTATGTATAGCCCATCTTTCATCCTCTTAAGAGACTTTTGTGGGGAGAAAAACAGTGAAAATGGTGAAGAATTCTATTTTCTTCAAAATTCAAGTTTTCAATTCTTCAGTTTGTCCTTTTATGGGTCATGCACTTGAGTCAAGTCTTAAGAATTTTGTACTTTGCTACTGATCCAAAATATCGTCTCCTATGTTTTATCCTAAATATTATAGCTTCAGCCAGTGGCCTGGTTCTGTTTGATTTTTGTGTAAGGCAGGAGGTACCCGCCAGTGGGAAGGTTTGCAGTCTGAGCTTCCAGATTGTTTACTGAAAAGGCACCTCATTCCCCTCTGACATGCTCTCGCTCCTTGTCAGAAGCCCGTTGGCATCTCCAGGGTCTGTCTTGGACTGTGTCCTGTCCCTCTGGTCTGTGTGACTCCCTCCACCCACGGCACATCTGCTCTGAGCTGGCAATCCTCACCTCCCACATGCGTAAAAGGATGTTTCTCTGCACTCTTCTAGGACTTGACATAGAAGTTTCATTATAAGCTTGTGTACGTCTATGAAAATGTTTGCTGGGATGTGGGTAAGAATTAAGTCAGAGGTTAGCGTCAAGAAAGTGGACACTTTCATTCGAGTCTTCCATCCAGGAATGCATGTGTCTTTCCATTAATTTAGGCCTTCCTTACTTCTTTCATTAACATTTTGTGATTCTTAACATGCAGATCTTAATAGTGTTTACAAATTCAGAATATCCTAAAGATTCTGGACCACATGGTGAAGCTGTGACTGAGTCCACAAAGCACTCAGTGGGCGCTGGGTGCTGCTGTAAGCGGACAAGTAGATTAATTCACTTACCAAGACAAAGCAGTTTCTGGGAAAGGGCTTCTCTCTTTTGCTCACTTAAATACTTTTTGAATCCCTGATTTGCTTTTGAAAACTGTGCAGTAACCAACCAAACAGACATGATTTTCTTGATTTCTAACACTGTTGTCATGAGCTCAGCGGAGTCTTAATTGTCTCCTTGCACCAAATGCGGTAACACTGAATCAAGTCTCTCTCAGCGCTACAATGCCAGCAGATTTATCCACTGTATGAAAAAATGAAACGTTCCTCACAATTAAATTATTAAATCATTGAAAATTAATTTTTAAATGCCAAGGCTTTTTCATCCGGGTAAGAGTCCTCATAAATGCAGCCCCTTTCCTCCTCAGGCGAGTGCACCAAAAATGCTTTCCAAGATCTGCTGTTGAGATGGTCTTAGAAGGTTATAATCTGTTATAAAGGGTTGAAGTTCTCAATGACTGTTATGATCAGCGTGACTATTTTCTGTTTTTTCCTTTTAAACTGGGCACAGATGGCTAAGTGTCTTAGATTTCCTGCCTGCTTTGCTTAAGGCTCTTTCTCCTTCCTCCCCATTAAGCTGGTGGGGTGTTGGTTCTTTCTCACCACCCCTCAATTCAGTGTTGCACCCCAAACCCAAAGTTCATATGGAGAGTGGTAGAAGCTCAGCCCAAATCTCAATAATGTAAAGAATTAGAAAAACTAGGCACAGCCTGGTGGCTCCGGTGGTAAGCCAGTGACTGGGGTGTGAACCATGTAAAACCCAAGGACCTGGAGCTGGAGAACAACCAAAGTAAATAGGCAAAGTAACACAAGTGCTTCTTCCTCTCTTCCTTAAAAAAAAAAAAAAGAAAGAAAATGGTTCTGATTCCTCTCTCTTCATTCCTCTCTTTTTAAAAAGAAAGAATTAGAAAAAATATAATTAGACAGTAAGAGAGACAGAGATGAAGAGACCAAGAGGTGGGGAGAGAGAGGAAAGAGATGCAGAGATAACTGCACTCCTGATGAAGCCCATGTGCCTCTGAAGCTGCGCTGTTTCTTCTTCTGTATGCTGAGTTGTGCCTAAGACAAACTAGTTTCCAGAACAGTGTCCACTAAAGTTTTTGTCATATTGGTTGGAGCTCTCTGTACCAGCAGAAAGTGAGATTTAGGACCAGACTCAGGAAATCAAGTTTATGGCCCATCCTTAATGATCTCCCGCTCTCCCACAGCAGCTCCCGAGCTGCAGAGGTTTCATTAAGAGATGGCGAGGAATGTTGAGACCTGCACTTTTCTCTGGCACCGAGTTATTTAGAAGTTTCCCTGGGGACCACTCTGCATCTCCTGAGCCCGATGCTTGGGTTGTGCTGAGCAGGAGAGGGGACAGTGAGGACAGCAAGCAGGGGACTCTTTTCTGTGCCAGCCCTCCTCCCTGGCAAAGGCTGCAGCCCTCTCGGGCCCCCCTGCCTGCTGGCTTTCCCCACAGTCAGAGCTGGACCCAGGCAGTCCGGCTCGTGAAGCTCCCCCATCTGGCAGCATAAAGGGTCCCAGCCTCGTGCTGTCTTCAACCCGGTGGAGGCCTGGTCGCTGGGAAATTCACCCAAGAGCAGAGGGATTCTTACTGAAGCCAGGAAGGCATTAAAGTTGTGGCATCTACAGTGAGGAGTAAAAGTAGATGGTCCTGCTCACAGCGGACTTCAAGCAGTGTGGGTTAAGAGTTATCTGAAACAGGGACCATGCTCCTGAGCTAGACCCCAACTACAAGGCAGGGAGACCTGACTGCCCTAGGGAGGGAGTCCCAAGGTGAACACAGCCACAGAGCGAGACTGACCCCAGGGAAATGGTTGGGGTTTCGGTTCCAAATGATTTTCACTGGTTTTAACTCCAGACCAACTATCCGATGAACAGTCTATGACAGGTGAGAGCCAGTAGAACCTGTCATCTCAGGATAGAAAGTGTACCTTTTCGTGCAATCAGAACGTAAAAAACACATTCCTGCTAAAGAACTGATGCCATATAACAGGGTCCACACCCAGCTGGTTCGGGTCACCTGCACTTGAGCCATGCTGCACGCTCATCGTCACCCTCCAGTGTCTCATCCAGAATACAAGGAGGAGACGTTTGTCACAGGTCTGTCAGCCTTTCCGCGTTATAATTTTTTCCTTTAGGGAATTGTTTGATCATCTGTTTCTTACTTCTTAGCTCACTGTGCCATCTCCTCCCATTAAGGGAAAATGAATGGATTGATAGGACTGGAAGCCTGTCAGCAAATCTCGTCTCATCCTAGAGAATGACAGTTATAAAGTCAACACCAAAGTGACTAAAGAATCATTGTGAAGCCTCCTTTTCACAGATAGTGGTTAAATTGTATATATTACAACTATGGTTTGTCTGTTATACCTTATCTGGCCATTTTTCTTAGCCTGAGAGATGACTTTGCCTTCAGTGAGGTGATGCCTGAAGATGCAAAGTCAGTCACTGCCTGGGCTGGATGCTGGGCTGCAATGCTGGACTGGGATGCTGGGCTGGATGTTGGGCTGGGATGCAGGGCTGGTTGCTGGGCTGAGATACTGAACTGGATGCTGGGCTGCAATGCTGGGCTGGGATGCTGGGCTGCCATGCTGGGCTTGAAGCTGGGCTGGTTGCTGGGCTAGGATACAGGGCTGGATGCTG
>RJWH01002377.1:219889-239609 GCA_004363575.1 Solenodon paradoxus | reverse complement strand
CAGTCTGAGTCCAAAGGCATGCGAACCAGGGGAGCTGATGGGTAACTCCCACAAATAAGGTTTCACCAGTTATCAGGTATCTCTTAGCCCAGTCAAGTTGACAGATAAAATTATCATTACAGGGTGGAAACGAGAATGAGAAAATAATTAGATACAGGTTTTCCTATGACAAAATTGCATCAAGAAATAATATAAACATATCAATAACTATAAAAATAAAATGTGCAGACTGTGAATTTCTCGAAGCATGTCCTTTCATCGCTGTATAACCAGAGCCTCACAAACATATATTAGAAGCTCCACATAGGACTGGTGAATGGATGAATGGATGTAAAATTTCCTCTTACTCAGATGTTTGCCTACAGTGTTCATTTTCCTGACATGCACGAGGAACTTTAGGTAACTGCACAGACTTTATTCTTCAATTTTCTTGTATATATAATATTTTCTTGTACTTTAGGATTTCAAGGTTTAGATTTTTGACAGAGAAAGGTCAGTAAGAAAAGTTTGTTTCTGAAGTTTCTCTTTAAAGATGTCTCCCAATTTAATACTGCATGTTCTATGTGTCATTTTCTCCATCTCCCTTGTATTAAAAGATAGGTCTAAGTACTCAACTTACTATTTACATCTCTCTTGACCCAACCTGATCCCCTCTATTATACTGAACACTGCAGGCAGTGTATTCTAGATCTGAGAAAGGGCTTGCAATTACACGCTTCTAAGGCACTTCTATAGATGGCAGACAGAAGACACAGTGTGTCACCCACCACTCCTTACTGTCCACGACTGACATCTCTTGGCCATCATCATTCTTTACTCACTAAGTCAGAAAGGTGCTACACAATCCCACACACCCACCCTCCCAACACAGCTCCCAAGGCAGGCATTACCAACCAACTGAAGTCGGCTGACTGTGTGCCCGAGTATTGTACTGACTGTCAGACTTGCTATAGAGAAAGAGTGATTCAAACAGAAGGAAAAACAAACATCACAGTAAGAAAAGGACAATAATTAAAGGGTGCAGAAGTAACCCAAGGTTAGATCCAAACAGCAGAACACTCTGAACCAGAGATACACAATTGAAAGGGCATGGAGAAAATGGAGAGAAGAGCTGGGGTTGGGAGTCCCCCACTACAGAACAGTGATCAGCAGTCTCAGGAGCACTCCTGTGTCGGAATGAACACATCAAAGTCGACACCAGAAGAAACAGAAAACAGCCCACACTGGGAATCAGGGACTGACAGTGACAATATGAGAAGCGGTCCGAGTCCAGACAGTAGCTAAAAGATGACTTTCTACCCCCACTCAAATTCAACATGGGGCCGCCCCAATGGCATCACTGAAGCACCGCAAGGTCACCTTCGGGCACAGAGCAGGAAATACTACTCACAGATGACACATATAGAAAGTACAAGGACAACTCACATGTTGTCCTATGGTGCCCAGCAGCCACCAGAATATAAATGTGTCAAGGCAGATGCTGACAAGGAACCCGGAAACCCCAAAGCATTCAAAGGAGGGGGCAAATCTATTATCTTCATGGTTCGTGATTTCCTTCTTTCCATAAAAGTCAAGTGAGAAACCAGAAGTTTGCTGTAGACGTGAACAAAAGTGATGTGGGGAAATACAAGTGGTGTGTACAGCTGTGCGTACAACTCACCTGCACACCCCAACACCAGCTGACCTGCACCTCCCAGACGAACCCTTTACTCTCCCTTCCCCACTGGTTTGGGACCTTTGACTGACTTCACAGCAACTCATTTTTCATTCTCCGTGTCCCCTGCGCCCATTGCCCCAAGCAAGATCAGTGTTAAAAGTTTATAATACCCAGCAGAACACTTTTGGCAAGAGCAAATTTCCTTAGAAACCAGATTTCACCAAAGTAATGGAATATACATGTAATGCTAGTAAATCACTAACTGGACAACAATGTGTCCTCTCCTGCCCTTTTTCCTTGGTGGCTACCAAACTTCTCGTCTTCAGCCTCTCTCTCTTCTTTGTCAACCTAGGAAACTGTACTCTCCTAACTCCCCCTCACCCTCTACATGCAAATAATCACAATATACCATCAATTGGTATTTAATGTACTACCTCCAGGATTTTGATGCTAGTTTATCACCATTTAAGATTTGATTTTTTTTCTTTAAATTAGCTCTCCTTTAAAGTTGAATAATTACAAAAGAAAACCTTATATAACTACCATAATTGGAAAATTAGATTCAACTGTCATAAATAGAAGATAATGGGGAGAATATAATGAAAACAATGTCTGTTTAGACATTGTTTCCTAACACAAAGTCTGAACTGAGAAACAGCCCACCCCCTTCTCTTTGCTAAGAAGATACATTAACAACCCTAGCTGTTAAAGACAGGATCCTATGATGTTGGCAGGAAAGTGCAGGGGTTAATTACATGGAATCCTCAGCAGGACTCCTGGGATGAAAATAATTCCTCAGCCTACTAGCTATCTGATGTTGGACAAGTTGCTTTAACCTCTCTGCAGATCAGTTTCCTCATCTAAAAACATGGCAGTATTAATAGTATTTTGCTTATAAGACTGTACTTAGGTTAAATGGGTTAGTATTTGTAAAATGTTTATAACTTTACCATGTGTTTGTTAAACAGAGAACATAACTACATCATAACAGCACTAGATTCTGCTGGAGAGCACACAAGTACAGTTAGTATTACAAGTCTACTATGTGATGAAAATTCCAGAACACTGATAAATGAAGACTACAGCTATGTCAAGGACAGAAGCCAAAGGAGGCCAAAGAATGAGAATATGGAGATAACAACTTGCATTTCCTCTACTTAACTAGGTCAGAGATTCTGGCCACTTTATAAGTTCAACAACCTTTGGTAACTGTGCTAGATACATCAATGACAACAAATTCCTGCCTCCGGTATCTAGAAATCTAATGAAGGTGAGACCAGTGATTTTTAAAATGTACAGTATAATGCAATGTTGAGGGCAGCATGGAATTTCAGAGGAGAAAATTATTCCTATGTAGTCAGAAAAGGCTTTACCAGGGGAGGTCATATTTGAGATGGGTACCAAAAGCTGAGTAAATAGAAGTAGCCATGCCAGGTTCAGGGAATAAAACACATGAAGCCCTAAAGGTGAGAGAATAGGTAACATTCAATGACTGGCAACACATGTGAACAGATTTCTCATTGTCTAGGCCCAGAAAAGAAATCCCCAACACACAAGTCCTTGAAAAAGGGAGATCTACTGACACTAAAGCAATGCTTTCTTGCCAGTTATACCTAGGCTGAACAAGTATGGAGGCTCAATGACAGTAGAGACGCACCAGTGGGCTGAGGACTGGTGTCCCAGTGACACAGGGAAGGAAAGAAGGTCTTCAATGAGAGTGTGAAGGAGACGAGAACAACTGAAATTGCCGTGATCCCTTGGAATTAACTACAGAGCAAGTTCAGACTGGTGGGCAGCAATCTAATAGCCAAAGGGGTGTTTTCTGAACAAAACACTTTGAAGGATAGTTGGATGGAAATCAGAGCTATAAACAGCAAAAAAGCTTTCTATGATTAATCTATGATATAGCCTCCAAACAAAGAAAGAAGTTTTGTCAGTTAACATGAAAAGTGATCTGTACTAATGTCTCAAATATCCAGAAATGACATCACAACCTCAATCATGTATCTGGGCATGCAAGAGTTCCTGAAATCAGTACTCTGATATGTGTAGTCAATATGAAATCTATTATACCACAGAATAGAAAAAAAGTACTAAACTTAAACAGCATGATCTGACTTATGAATTTGTTGGAATAGATAAGTCCTAAAATTCAATGAGATATAAAAACACTTTATTTTCCAGAGAGGAGGCTTCAAATGTTTGCAACCATTACACCGACAAGTAAGAAAGGGATGCAGCTATACCAAATGCAGGTACCCACTCTTTGACAGAGATGTGTGCATGAGTGCATACAGAATAGAGGCCCGAAAATGACAGATAATCAGAACATTGATTTAGAAACAGCTAGGAAGAGATCTTCACGGAGGGAGCAAAAATAAAGGCGAGAAATATAAATTTAATAATAGACACTCTGAAGTCCTAAACAACTCAAGCGTTCAAGGACATCCGTGGAAGAAAACTGGAAAAGGCCAAAGCTGAGTAGACTTCTGGTAAGACGGAAACAGAGTAAACCAAGCTTCTGGGAAAAAGGAGGTCAGGAAAACAGACAATGCTGACGCTCTTTAAGCACCTAGAGCCACCTAAATGCTGGAACTAGCATGTTACAGGTAGATGGGGACAACTTGCCCCTTCATTCTCTTCCCTGGGGTGTTTTCTTCTGGACTCTTTGCCATCTTCTCTCCCTCCCTCATCTATCTGTCCCCTTATCAGAAATTGCTTTTCCTCCTTTTATCACTCTTTTCTCTTTGCTCATGTCTTCATTTTAGTACCTTGTTTCTTATTCGTGCTAACTCCGCTAAGACAGAGATGAGCACAAGTGTCTTGTTTTGAGTTCAAAAGAATTCAAATAATTTTGTGTTTCTAACTCTAAAAATCCCTAAGCATTAGTCCTACCCCCACCACTTTACTTGTGGTCTGATTTCTTCTTCTTATTCTCCAGATAATTAGCAGCACTTTAGAGAAAATATTCCCTATTCCCAGTTTAGCAAGTACATTATTAGTTCTCCACATCTTGGCTCATATTGCTGCCTAGTCAATCTTTTAATTACTTCTCTAATGTTTAGTTTTCTGAGCAAGAGGAGTAAGAGGCACTAAGGGCACAATATAGTCGGCACATGTAAAAGCATGGGGTTTTATGGTAAGAAAAAACACCCCAAACTAATTTTTCCCAGAAAGCAGCATGTGTTTCATTGGTAAATCATTCTGGAATCTCACACTGCAGAATTAATGCACAGGGATGGCAGCCCAGCAAGCCTGAGCCTCCTCCTAGCTCCACCTCCTAAAGGTAGCTTTCTAAATCTCTCTGGCCTACTGGTTGTCTCTATATCTAATTATTTCCCAATGATCCCATTAAATAATACTTCTTATCCAAATATCCTTAAATCCATTATCTCTTCTTTTACTCTTCACGCCAACCATTTTGCTGCTGTGCAAGTCTATCATTACAGCGTTCCTTCAGAGAATTAGAAATAACTAAACCACTCAGTAGGAAATGATCAAAACTGACATAACCAAAACTCCAAGAAGCCTCTTTTGACCTAAATATAATATTTCATATCACTATCCTTAGAACATGGTAGGAAGTTATTTACATTAATGCCTAAGTATATAATGCATATTGAGTGCATGCAAATGTTGCAAGTTTTATCCAAGTTCCTAACTGCACTGTTTTTTTTTTTTTAAAGTAAAATCCTATAAAAGAGTTAAAAATTATTTATACTTTTTCTACTTATTTATGTAAGTAACTGTAGAACTTTGCATTTGGTCAGCTAATTTATTATTCTGAATCTGGACAATCTAAAATTGTTCTATACAATTTCACAGGGAAGATTAATCAACAGATTTACCTTCTATCAGAACTAGTTCCTGTCTTTAAGCTAAATCCCTCCTGTTAAAACTGAATCCTAAAAATAACTAATCATCATCATCATCCTATACTCAATGTAGTCAAAAAACAGCCAGTCATAATCCTCCATATCATCCTTCTACACATACTAGCAAAAGGTAATCCCCTCGACCTTCTCCTCTTTTAACTTAATATCTACATTATACAGCAAAATATTTCTTTATCTAAATTTTCAACTGCAAAGTAGATCTTTTCTATGTTATTCAAATTCTACATCCCTCTTAGTTAATTCAAATGTAATGAATCTTAGATTCTTCATCTAAAAAACAGAGCTAATACTGTCTACCCTATTATTCTTCTTTTAAGAGTAAAATTAAATCATACACCTAAAAGCATTCTTGTTAGGTAAAACAATATACTCACTCCAAGTAAATGTGTGATAAACACAAGAGGACCAGAATACAGAAAAGACATAAGGTCGACAAAGTTGGGATTTATGCAAGCTGTCTGTATTTCCCACTCTAAAACTAAGTAACTCTGTGACAACCTATAGTTTTAATTCTAATAAAGACTGTCCAAGCAACTCATAAAAAGTTAAGATCTTACCGACTACTGTATTTATAATTCTTCAGTTGGCTGCTCTAGTCGGTTGCTAGAGTTTGGGACACTGAATCTCTGGTCAATCTAGCATTTACTAGGTCAGGACCTTGGGCAAACTGCATAGGTTCTCTGAGTCTTAGATTCCCCGCTACTAAAATGAGGATAACAGCGACCCTTCTCAGGTGGGTTACTGTGGGGATTAAGGAGAATTCCAATAAAGCACTGACAACAGAGTGGGGCCCATTCGGGAAGCACTCAGATATCATCAGGACCAGGAAATGATACACTTAAAATACAGAGCAAACAAAAGATATATGTGTACTTTGTACATCAAGTTCCAATAAAATAACTAATCACAAATTCTCTGCCAACCGTTTATATAAAATGAGGCTTTTTAGTATGGCTGAGTTCCCCGGAAGTTTCATAATGGATTATCTGTCATTTCAACTGGTTTCTTTAAAGGTGCCCGTGAACGGTAAAACCTTCCCAGAGCACTTGGTGCACAGGGTCCTTCTAGATCTACCCTGCACCGCCACCGTCCTTCCCAAGTTCTCACATCCACTCTCAAACCCAATTCAATAGCAAGTTTTCAGTAAATCACCTTTATGAGTCTTTCCAAAGCATTCACCATATTTTTCATATAAATAGCAACAGATGGCATGACATTTAATTAAATTATGCAATAGCAACTGACATAAATACGTTTGCAAACAATTCAGCTGACTATTGGTAAGCATCAGACAGAACTGATCAGGAAAGTAACACACATGAAGTCAGAAAGACCACTAGCAATGAGCACCTATGAGCCACAGGCATGACAAGAGCCCAGTCCCATGAAGGAACGGAGGTTGTTATGTCTCCAAGTGGACTCTGGAAGATAGATAAGACGTATACTGCATCACCACACCACCACTGATTTTAGTTTGACCCTAATCTCATTTATCTGGGTTTGTTCTTGAATAGCCCACAAAAGTTGCTCACCCTTCTTAGACCAAATAATACCCTCAGACAAGCTCAGCTAATCTCCTCCCAACAGGGATCAAAAAAAGCAGCTCTCTAATTGGCCAAATCCAGTCACATGTTTCAGAGAGTAGCCTGCAATATTCGAACCTGCCAAAAGCAGAGACTTGGAAAAGTCTAAGGAGATTAAATACAGGCACATCGTTGTTGGGCTCACCTTACTTACTCCCCCTGAACAACGACGAGAGCTGTGTGGGGTTTGTGACTCTAATGGATGAGCAAAGGTATCTCACTTCCTTTAAGACAAATTGTGCTCCATTTGACCCAAACTGTGGACTCCAAAGAATTTCTCTCTAAAACTGGCAATTCTCAAAGACATGCAACTATAATCTGGTATGTTCCACAGTTGTCAGGAGCATGACAAGCAATCTCTAGTACTATTGATGAAGTCCTAAAGATTTTTACTAATTTACGCATTACTCAGATCTAAGATTCAAGTTTATCCTTGTGATACCTTGTGATAAATTGCTCTTATACTTTGGATTTCTTGGATTTTTTTTAAAGTATCAGAGAAAGTGGGAGAATTATAGCTAGCACATAATCATCACTCACTTATCTACTTATCTATCCCTTTATTTACAACGTGTCATCCATGGTGCAGGGTGTGTATCTGAGCGCGTACGTGTGTGTGTGTGTGTGTGTGTGTACACACAGAGCAGGAATTTCACTGTAACACGGGTTAGTGAACTATAGCTCGAGTCACATCTTGCCAACCACCTGCTCTGGAATAAAATTGTATTAGAATACAGTCTTATTCATTTGTCTACATATATGTCCATGGCTGGTTTCATGAGACAGAGACAGAATTAAGTAGTTCCAAAAGGAAAAAAAAAAATGTATAGCATGCAAAGGTTAAAATATTTACCATCTGGCCCTTTATAGAAAAAAGTTTACTGATCTCTGCTCTAATAGTAAATGTGGTATCTAAACGAAAAGACCCAGAAAATCTAGTCCTATCAACACTTTGTGGAAAAAACTTAATAGTTATGCAAAT
Source organism: Solenodon paradoxus (assembly GCA_004363575.1). Lineage (NCBI taxonomy): Eukaryota > Metazoa > Chordata > Mammalia > Eulipotyphla > Solenodontidae > Solenodon > Solenodon paradoxus. Next base: position 231,491 of record RJWH01002377.1, on the reverse strand, counting down.
AGTTATCTTATATGCTAGTGTCCCCCTCCCCCCAAAAGCAGAAAAACAATGATTCAAATACAATACCAGTTCTGTGAATGGTCAAACACATACAATGAAAATACAAGTTCTCTCAACTTGTATTTCTGGTTCAGCGCCCCCTCTAAGGCTCAGCGGGCTAAGGTTTAAACTTCCATGAAGTACAAGGAATAAGAGTCACTAAAAATGAATGCTGAGCTTCTTTTGAAAGACATTGTGTTCCAACTTGTGTTTTACTTACTATTTGCTTATCTGCTCACTTGTCACGAAAAAGAGAAGCAAAAAGTTATGCAGTTGCAGGATGCTGACAGCGACCCTTGCAGGTTTTAGAGGTAGGTGGTTTCTGTGTCCAAGGTGGCTACCCAACAAACGGCCCCTCCACCCACGTTCCAGTGGTGGGGCCTCACTTAGAATCACAGCTTGCTGTGTCCCCAAACAGGAATGTAACCACTGCTCGACTAACTGCTTCATTTTATGCACCAGTATTTTTAAATGTTCTCACATTTCAAAAACGGTCGGGGGCAGGGGTGGGGGTGGGGGGGATTCACAGATTATCTTTTAAAAAAATCTGGCTGTGCTGTTTTATAATAAAGATATCATTTCAAACCATACATCTCCAAGCTAGCTCAGCTTGTTTTTTGAATGTTTATAGGAAAGATGCCTCTCAATGATATTTCTTCCCTGCCTGCTTGTCCAGTCACTGGCTGAAGACGTAGAACAATGACCGGTACCACTTGGGCTAAAATGGCAAGTACATGTCATGTCCACAGGGCTCCTTCAGAGGCCAGTCAAGTTTCACCCACTGCTCCCCATTTCTCATGATGAATCACCACCACAGAGAAGCAAAATCCATGGAGCATCATTAAATGAAGAATGAAAGGAGGGAAAGTCATAAATGTAAAGTGAACAGTATTTTAGCTTAATATTATTACATTTGAGTAAATTATTACTCCTGGTTTTAAAAGATTTGAGGGTCTATATGTACATAAGCAGCAAGCTAAACTACACTCATAATGGTACTTTAATTTTATAAAATTCTTTTCTACCAAAGAATTCAAACCAATTATATATTCCCAAATACACTTACACCACTACTTTCCTCCAGGCTCTGAAATTTCATTTAAGAAATGTAATAAAGCAAGTAAATTCTAAGCACAAGGACAGGTTTCAGTACCTACCCCTCGAAACAGTTCTTTTCCAAAGAAGTAAGATTAATAATCTGCAGCTTTCTGCATATGAGGCTCATCCTCAAAGTAAATAGTAAATATACCCAATAATTGCTTGAATGAGGTGTCAAAAATATCAACTTACAAATGAAAAAAACAGAAATTAAGAAGCGTATGAGACCTTACTAAACACAAAACAAAACAAAACAAAAAAAATCACAAAGAAAAAGCACCCCAAAATGGCCTGAATAAGTCATCTGCCAAAGATGCCACGTCTTCCTTTCAAGCCATGTCTCTGCTGAGCGGAGGAAGCAAAGGTTGGAAGGCAGGAAGTAACTATCTGAGGACCCACCACTGGAATGAGACTACAGAAAGAGCAAAGAAATGCCGCCTCACTGCTGCATCTTTTCCTCGATGTGTGTAGCTTCCACTTTCTTACGTCCACGGAAGACAGAGTGAACAGGGAAAGCCTGTTCACTTCACAGGTAAGCTGAGAACAGTGGGAAGAGGGGGAAACACTGCAGTGAATATAGGCGGGCACGGGAAACTGCTGCAGTGAACTGATCTGCGTGAGGACACAGCACAGAGAGTGGGCTCAGCACAGACACTGCAACCATAAGAAGGAAGAAAGAATTAGTTAAAAATCTATTCGTGAGCATGAAAGGTGACCTCTCCCAGGCAAAATGACTGCTATTATCATGAGGCCCCTTTGCTCATTCTTCATCACTTCCCATTTCACCCCCTCCAAAGCCCAAACACCAGAGAGAATGCTACAGGGCTCTAGAAAACTGCTCACTGATGTGAGTCCATACCCATATTCTGCTTACTCATGAAAAAAGGTATCAATATGGTGCCCGGCCTGCCTCTAGTCTCTCAACACTTAAAAAAAAAAAAAAAAAAAACTTACTAGAGGTACTATTGAACTTTGATCAAATGTCCATGATGGTTATGAAATGCATAAGTTATGTATTTTCCACCTGAACATGAAATCACTCTGATTATTTGAGTTCACCATCTAAGTAGCTTGACCAAGTTTTAGAGCATTTTATTCAAACTCAAGGTTTCAGTCACAGGTGAGACTCAAACCTATTTTAAGTCTACTTTTAAATAGCTACCTAGTATTTTAAACATAGAACAAAATACTAGTAAAGCAAGCACTTAATTTTATAAATCATATCCATGACCAATAATGAGAAAACAACATTCCAGATTTCAGCCTTCATCAAACCTACTCCTGGTGTGATTGTAGTGTTACTGAAGCAGCAAAAATACATCTTACACAGAAGTTACATGTGAACCTTCAAGCAAATACTATTCATTCTCAAACAAAACAGAACTAACAAAGGTCAAGAAGGAAAGCTGAAATTAAAGAACTACTTAGAATATGAATTGAAGATAATCAGAATAAACTTGTTCAAATGAAAACAAGTACCTTTCACATATATGCCCTACCAGGTATTGTCACAGCAATGTCAAGACAGCTGATCAAAGTTCAAACGCATCAGTTAATCTCCTAACAACTCCTTGTTGCTCAGTTATCAAAAATGTACATTGATAATCCCTTTTTAAATGTTGAGATGATGTTTTAGTTGGTTTTAAACGTCTATGTGTTTTCCAAGATGGGGGTGGTGGGGTGAGGGAAGAGAACAGGGGTAAAGGTAAAGGACATTGGAACTCTGGTGGTGGGTGTGGTGTGAAATCTAGACTGAGTTGCCATTTCAATACCCTAAAACTGATTACAGCACTGCAAATTAAAGAAATAATACTATTAAAAGTATCTTTAAATGTCTATGTGTTTCAACACTTTTAGACACAGTGTGGCTATTTGTAGACATACTTATGTGTGGCTGGACACTCCAAACCTGCTTTTCCCCACATATGGACAGAATAGATAAGATTAGACATAGAAAGAAGTAATAAAATATGCAAAATATCTAGAGAGAAGAGAAAAATGTTTCAATGATTCCATTTATACAATGGCAAGCAGAACCAGCTAGTACTGACTTAATGATTGTTTTCAACTTCTTAGCAACAGGGTTGTAAAGCAGACTTTAAATGGGGTTCTGTGTACCTTCAGATCCTAAACCATAACATCCATGGAAAATAAGGCAAAACTTAGAACTCAAGTTCTACATCCAGATAAACACTTTTTCAAATATGCTTTTGTCAATGAGAGCTAGACTAAAAAAGAGAACCTACTCAGTAACCAGAAATAGTTTTGGCCTTTAGTCCCTGAAAATTTTACTCAAGTAAATTATGCCATTCAAACATAAAAAAGAAACAGATACACAGTAAGTTCAATTTGATTTAGGGAAGGAGCATGGATAATTAAGCAGAAAAATACATAGATGAACTGTCTAAATATTTATCCATTGTATGCAGTAAATGAAAGGGTATTAGACTTCTGAAGAACACTGCAATCCTTTGTAGACAATACTGATAAACTATGCAATTTGTCAGAAACATAGGAATAACATTCTGGCTCATAAATCTTAAGAGTAGACACCCAATGCAATTAGAAAGAGAATGGGACTTTGACCACAAGCAAAGCAATAAAGGACGAGAGTAAAAATTGTGGTGCTTAAATGAAAATAAGAATCAGTGATAAAGAGTGAGATTAGATGACAATGATAAGACTCGGGAACAGGAACAAGCTTGGTTTAAATGAAATGTGGAATACATCCTATGGAAATCTGAAAGCTAAAAATGATCAGATGGTAAGCCTACTGCATGGAAAAGCATTATCCAACAATGGTCTCACAAAAACATCATGATATAAATATTATATGAATCACAGAAGGCACTACAAAGCAGGATGTTCAAAAATAGCTAAAAAGATTTTATTTATAAATCTTTCAAAGTCTCACAGTTATTTAAGTACAATTTATTGTTCCTGGTTTTAAATATAATTAACAATCATTCCTCCTCCTCGCCACTCCCCCAACCAATACTCCAAATTGAGATGAGCATTTATCCCTTTAAAGGTACTTACTGGTTCTGGTCACAGTAAGGACTGAAATTCTTTTAAACTTATTTAAAAAAAAAAAAAAAAAAAGGTCAAGCGAGTGTGGAATATTCAATTCATCTGAAACCAGAGTTCAGTCTGTAGTTACTATTTTTAAACAGGAATCTTTCAAAGGACTACCAACCTGGTTTAAATAGAAACAAGTAATATTTCAGCACAAATACTGAGATACGTTTCACTGGGAGATGCACTGCAAAGTATATGAGTTCCTAAATTTCCAGCTCTCTCTCAATTTCTTAAAATACACAAACACATTCCACTAGCACAGACATACAGCATGCGGCAATACTCAGCCATCAGTGACACGTGGCTTGAGAGAGATCTAAGGCTGCAACAAATTCAACTCGATCCTATTTCTTTAAGGTCCAGAATAGAAAAGAACTGCCGGACACTGGCAGTGAACCTGCAGCCCTTTGATCTCCATCGTAAGAAAAAGGCAAAATGACAGGTTCAAATGAAAAATCATTTATAATGGATGAAAGAAGTACTATTCTTTCTTTGAATTTATCTGTTAGGAAGGGGAAAGGATGCAGGTGTTTTGAAAAGAAAACGAAATTCTCAAAACACAAAACAATCTTTATGGGATAATAACACCAATAACAGAATGGGAGGAGAAGCAGAGGAGAAAAAAAAAGATATAGGGAGCATAACTTCAATCTCCTTTAGAAAGGGGAGAGATTCTTTTCTTTTAAAAATGGGCAAGAGTGCACTTTTCATTGAAGGAAAACTAATTTTAAAGGAACCTGATGATGCGACAAAGTTGTAGGTGGGGACCATGGGCTAGATCATGTATTTACCTTGCACCGTTGTGGATTCGCTTAAAAATGACTGAATTTCACTACGATTTTCCTGAGATGATGCACTATGTTATAAGACATAAATACTGGGAGCAATGAATGTGTCTAGCTGCTGCCTTTGAAAGTAAAAATTGAAACTAATTAGATGCATGAGTCACAGGGGACATGGTTTCCTTCAGCTACATTTCGGAAAGAAATGTGAAGTTCTTACTGAGATTGTGTTATTTCTAGAAAGGTTTAAAAAGGTCTGCAAGCTAAAATTCTTTACCTTTGGAACAACCTACCCGCACCTTCCATATTAACAAGCTATTTTAACATTAATGCTGCTCTTTTTTAAAACTTAGAAGGATAACTAACCAAACCAAAGGTGTGGTCAGCTGAGTCAAGACTTGTAAGAACTGGTGTAGAGAGAAGCAGGATAGGGGGTATTTTACAGTAGAAGAGCTTTGGAGCTGGAGTTAGGTAGAGTGATTCTAGTCCTGCAACCCTGAGGAAGCCATCGAGTTCTTCCACATCTGTGAGACCCAGCCCCGGACAACGCCGCATGAGCGCCACTGCATCCCAGGTGCAGGCAAAACAGATGACCACCACACCAGACTGTCCTAGGACTCAGTTCACTGCAGAGGAGGGACAAGGACAGAGGAAGACAATCCACTTCAGAATGGATGAAGAATGTTAACAAAAGCATTTCAAAAAGCTGGGGCTCAAGAAAGAGTTAGGTGTCACCGGTGAAGGCAGCTATTCACAAAGGCACTCAAGTGTGGAGGGAAGGCAGCATGGAAGAACATGGGAACTCAGCAGCCTAGCAAGGCTTCAGGGCAGTGGGCGCTCAGCTGCACTCAGAGCTATGGTGAGAACAACCAAACTCGAATCAGGTCAGGCATCTGCACTCCCATGTCCAGAGCAGCACGGTTCACAACCATCACGACATGGAAACAACCTAAACGCCCGTTCGCAGACGACTAGCCAAGGAAGGCGTGGTCTAGATATTCAATGGGCTTCCATGCAACGGGGAAAAAAAGTGAAACTGTCCACTTGGCAGCAATCTGGATGGAAGTGGAGGGGATCATGTTAAGCAAAATAAAGAAGGAAAAAAGAGGTTTCTCTAATACGTGGAAAATAATAAAACAAAACTAATTAACACCCCCCCCCCCCAAAAAATGCACAGAACACAAGACAGTGGCCACTGGGGGGAGGGTGGGGTTGGGGAGGATGGGGGTTGGGGGGGGAAGGTGCTGGGAAAGAGTACTGGAACTCTGGGTGTGGTGTGAAATGCCCACAGTCTAAAAGGCTATGTCAATACCCTAAAATGTATAAAGCAATGTAAACAAAAGAAAAAATAACATTATTTTTAAAAGAAATATGGTGAGAAAATGGCTAGTTATAAAAGAAGCAAGTCAGGGGGCTGCAATGGAGGGAAGGAGGGAGGGAGAGACGCAGCCAAGCAAACGTTGCAGACTAACCATCCTAACGGTCCTCATGCCACTGAAGCTCCAGCTTTATGAAGGCCTCAGGGGGCTGCTGCAGGCTTTCCAGCATGGGAGCCACACACCAGATTTCATCTGACTAAACCCCACCCCCAGGGATGCGGACGCAGTGGCAAGGAGACTAGCTGGGATATATTTATGTCCTGAAGGTCAAGACAAGGTCAGTGGCAGCAGGTTTGGATTTTAGAGCTACAAGTTACTGGAATCAGCGAAGTTTGGAAAAGAGAGGAATGGCAGGGAGAACAGCTGGGTTTCTGGTGTGGATAGTGAGAGGAAACACTAGTTTCTGATGAAATCTGACAGGTGGAAAGAAAAGACCTACTAGAGTTACATGTTGAAAACTATAGCCTAAGACTATAGATTCAGGGGTTGTTGGTTTATAGCTGATGGTCAGAGCCATGGGTGTAGATGAGACTGGGTGTGTGGAGCAGAAAGGTTGAAAGGCAAGTCGACTCATTTCAGAGGAATTGGACCAGCAAATGAGGTAGTTTATGTGAATGCATTCTGGAAGCTGTACCTTTGATACATAGGTGGTTTTACTTTAATAAAACATCAGTTGCCATTCTGCTTATCAATAATCTGTACTGATTTGATTTTTATGAGCAGCTCTATCTAGAAAGAGATATGGATTCAATGATTAGTATCCAAAGTAATTCATAGCTTTAGGGAGTACAGTTTACTGAACCATATCATCACACAGATTACATATAAACACATGATTTCTCATATGGCACCACACACATGTACGAAACCACTCTAACCAAGCCTGTGAAATAGATGCTAGTCCATTCCCTAAACGCATATAACCAGCAATTTCATGGAAAAATCATAATTTTCTGCAAGTTTCTGATGCTTCTGGCCCCTTCCTCGGCTGCCCTTACTAACCGAAACGGAAGATCTCTGGAACCACTGTATTCGTGTCTCAGTCCTTGCTAACCATCAGTCAGTTCCGGTTCTAATGCAGATGAGTAGAAATGGAACACTGCACACATCTGGAAATGCAGACAAAGCTGCTAACTTGATAAAAACATGTTGCAAATTTCAGACCCTCCGATGACAACATTCACCTTTGGCCAAGTCAGTTACCATGAATAACAGCTGCGGCCAAGTTGCAGGGCAGCGACGGGCTTAAACAGCTTGAATTTCTAAAACAAGTTCTATCTTTCAAAAATCTATTAAACTGTTTAGAGTTGACAATCTTTAAGACTGCTCTTGGAATTAGATGTCCATTTCTACCGTCTGGAAAAATAGGTTTCAGAAGCACTGGAAGAACTCAAAACTGACGTGGGGTTCAAAAGCATGTTTCAGCAAGAAAAGCTAAGCCGATAGAAAACAAGTATGTCGGACAACTTAAAGATGTCATTCTGATGTTTTGCTTTGTTTTTAAAGTATCATCTTTTCCAAGAAATATCTTAATCTACCCCTGGTGTCAAGAATATCCACCTCCTGAAGGATCCTCTTTTATTTTCATGTAGAATTTATTGACTGAAACAGTTAAGGAAAGGGCCCAAAAGGCAACCTCAGGAAATTTCTCACTTAGCAGCACAGAAGCCAGACAACTTCTAGAAGAGGCCTGCCAAGCCCCAGTGAAGGGCCAGGATGGGCCTCTAGCTGGAGGCCCAACAAGGAAGGAATCCTGCTCTGAGAGACAGGCAGGCCAAGCAAGAATGAAGACCCAGATGCAACATGAAGAGAATGCTGTCAGAGATAAAGGGCAAAAACTAAGAGAAGTCTAGTAGGTCAGCTTGCGAGCTGAAGTTGGGTCCAATATACAAGGAAGGGGACAATCAAGTCAGGTAAGAGGTATCAAGATGCTAAGATGCCAAGCATCCGTTTAGCAGTGAAGACGCTTCTTCCCAGGACACTGGAATGGGAATTCCACCACCTCTGTCCTCTCAGGCCTTGTTCACCTTGGGTTGTCTCAGTCCTTTAAACAATAAAGTGGCTAGGCACACCCTGGTGATTAGCAGTTGGGTCAATTGCCTCCTATGGAGCACAAGGCCACATACTCCTGGGTTTGAGTCCTAAGTTCGGAGGTTGAGGGGGTATGTGGCAAGGCAGTCAGTGTGAACAACTGAAATGAAAATCAATTAAATGCATCTTCCTGCCTGCCTGCCTGCCTGCCTGCCTACCTACCCGCCTTCATTCCTGCTTGCACCTTTCCTTGAGGAGAAAAAAAAAGTGGCTGAGAATTTATATAGAAGAATATACTCTCGGTAATATATACAATCTCAGTAAATACTATGACTGAGGAAAAAGGGGCCGTTAGGATGTAAACTTCTCTCCCGCCCATTAAAGTTCCTCAAGTCATCCTTCATTTCCTCCTTTCGCTCTGACGAGGAAGGCTTCAACTTTTCTTTTCAAAGACCACCCCCACTTCTACCCTTGAACACATTCCCTCCCCAAACTCCCAGAGATTTTGCTATCAATTTATGATTGCCTCTTCTTTGCATTTTCAATCCTTCTCTTGCCATTGAATTTCCCTCGATTCTCAAACACATCAATCTCTTTAAAGGAAACTCCTCAAAACACTGCTTCAAGGTACTTTTTCTTTACCACCTTTCTTCCAAAGATTAACATCTAAATAACATAACTATCTGAGCCAATTCTCTTTTTTCCCTTCTTTAACCATCTGAAATCAGCATTCTGAGTCCAGTGCTGTTGGGATTATGCACAGTAGGTCAGGTAACGACTTCTCAATAATCATCCAATTCACTGTCCGTCCCTGGCCCTCTCTAGAAACTTCACCTGACAGGCCACCCCACTTCTTGAAATTCTCTCTCCTGTGGGCTGCCTGGCCTTGCTGGCAACTCCTGAGCAACTCACCCTCCACCTGCCAGAGTTCTGCCTGTGCCCTCTGCGTCTTCTCCACATTCACTTCTTTGGAGATCTCACCCATTCCCACGTCTTCATCTCTCTGAGAAGAGGCTCATAGCTCGTTATCCTTGGCTGCCCTCCCTAGTTCCGGGCCTCCTTCCAGTTTCGTGCATGAACTTATCCACTGGATGTTAGGGAGGTGCTTCAAGCATGGCAACCTGAAACTTGTCATCACCCTGCTGGCCATTTCTACTTCCTTATCTACTCCCTGCACAGGACGGAGCCAGGTCTATGGTAGGTCCAGGGAGGCAGTAAGGACTGGAACACAGGACTAGGTGCTCGAAGGCCTTCCACTGAAAGGTCAGCACTGGAGGCCTGAGAGGGTCCCTTCCTCAGCTTCACCGATGAAGTCAGTCAACTCTTGGTGCAGACCGTCACTCACACAGCAGATTATTTCCTCTGTGGTAGTGGCAATGACTAGAGAACTGAGGTTTCTGTGAAGAACCAGAAGGCAAGAGGAAGCCTGGCCCAGGTACTTGCATCCTTAACTCATTCTATACCCTTCGGACTGCTCATCTGCCCAAGCATGTAAATGAACTATATCAAACAAAAGTAGACTCTTCGTCTCTAAATGCCATCAGTGGTTGCAAGGGCACATGGGGGAGGAACGGGCAAACTGGCTAGAAGGGTCAATTGTTTGGTGAAGGAAGACCTGGACTGCTGGTGGTGAACTTAATGTATTTTATACAAATATGGATTTACATGATGTACATCCTAAACCTGAAAATGTTATGATGCGATGTCTTGCCAATAAAATTAATATAAAAAATAAATGGGGGGGGGGGTGTGGTAAAGAAGTGATCACTTGTTGGATAAGTAATAACCCAAAGTGAAAGAAATCTTAAATGGAAATATATTTCCTGCCAGTCTTCAAAGCCAGGTGTATTTACGGTTTGGCCCAGCTCGCTTCTCCTTTCTAACTTCCCACTTTCAACCACACATGAACCTCAGCAGTGTCTGCCACACATAACCTCCCTCTTCCAATGAATAATCCCCTCATTCAAGCTGCTTTCCGCTTTGGGGAAGCCTGCATCACACGCCTAACAGATTTTACCCTTTTTGCTCTCTTCCCCTTGCCTCAACACACCCACAAGAGCGGCACGTGGGCTGTTCTCTGCCTCCCAAGCCTGTTAACTACTACCAGTTCTCTCTTACCCAGTCCCCAAACTACATTCGTTTACCCAACATCCTGACAGAACCCACGCTCTCCTCCCTCTGCATCGTTTTGTTCCAGCTGTTTTCTGAGTTTGGAGACCAAACAAACACCCAGCAAATTTCTAAGCCCCTCCCTTTCTAAAGTTCCAGCTCAGGCACTCACTCTGCTATTATGGGAGGTTCCATCCTCATTCACACCTATGGCCCAACCCTTCTACAGGTGTTCCATTACCCCTTCTACCCTTTAGCCCTGTGTTTCTCTGCACTTATGTCGATCTTCTAGAATTCAAGAAGTCCGAGTCACCTCCGCAGCCCAGAAGCACTGTTATAACACTCAGCACAGAGAGGGCAGCTCCCCTGTGGGTAAACACTAGACCAAAGTCACAAGGACTAGTCCAAGTCATGACGTGCTCATAGATGCTGAAGTGTAATATTCAGCAGGGAATTTCTGATTCTCAGTCCCCTTAACAGTAAGACGTAAATCAATAATTCTGAATTTGGGGGTATTCAAAGGACCAAGGTTGGGATGCTATGAATGGTTTTTTTGAACAACTAGCATAAAGCAAACAAATGTGAGACAGTCCTAGACAACTGACATGTTTGTTGGTAAAGAAGGACTCAGACTTAACTTTCTACAGAAGAAATGCTGCTGTAAATGATTAACTAATGGCTACAGAAACTATATGAGACAAAAACATCAAAGAGGTTTTACTCACTGGTAATATGTGAACTCTTTAAAATCACTACACATTGTTTTATTATACTGGAATGTAACATGCTAATCAAAGCAGTAAAACTTGATTTTAAAATTCAGTGTGTTGGAGCCTGCAGTGGCTTTAAACATTAATTAGGGTAAACAGTCATTACACGACACTCATATGCCTACATGCGCAGCTATATCTTCAACACAAATGTCAATAACACATAACAGCTTTTGAAAAAGAACTCGCATCATTTTTTCCTCATGATTCCCTATTAACATAACAAGCTACATTCTCACTGACCAACATGAGCTGGTTAATTCTATGTCCTATAAGAAGAGTATCTCCGATGCCATCCTTCACTCCTACCCTCCCC